>JAJPUD010018793.1:0-27893 GCA_023553655.1 Myrmecobius fasciatus | reverse complement strand
TTTTTTATATTTTATTTAGTTTTCGTCAAAGTCTTTCAATTGATTTTTAAATTCTTTTTTGACTTTTTCTATAAATTCTTTCTGGGCAGAAAATTGTTTAATGACACTCTTTGGGGTAGAAGAAGCTTTTTTTTTTTACTTCACTGTCCTCCTCTCAAGATGAACCCTGGTCTTCCCTATTCCCATAGTAGATTTTTATGGTTGGGCTCTTTTTTCTTTTTTTTTGACAATTCCTTTTTTAATGAGAAGCATTAATGTAAACACTTCAAATTCTGTAGGTGGGGATGTGCCTTTCACTTCACTTCAGCTCTCCTCTCTAACCTGGCTCTCCAAGACAAAAAATTCATTCTCCTGCAAGTTTTGGCCTCTCTGACACTGTGCTGATGAGGTATAGCCCAGGGCTATATCTCTGTGTGTGCCTGATATTCCTAATCAACTGAGATTCACTCAGTCTTCCTGGACAGAGACCCCTCAACTCCACAACAGTCTAGAAGTTGAAAATTTCTATGGTTCCCACTGAGGCTCCAGCCAAAATCAGCTAGACCCCAGAGTCCTCATGTGGTGTTTCTGTGGAGCTAGTCTAGAGGTGTTTGTATTTCACACTGGTTAATCTCCAGTCTGAGGTCTTTTTTCATTTCTTCTTGGATTGTACCAGGAGGACCCCTGATCTGCCCCAGGTCAAGTTCTCAAAAGGCCCAAAGATTCTGAGAGGAATGAAAACTGGCAGTTACAGTGTTATTTATATCCAAAATTTGGAAAGCAGTTAAGTTTAAAAATTTAAATCAGGTGGTCAAACTCTATAATATTCAAGGTTTTTTTCTGTGTAAACTTTGTAATTTGTATTAACCTATGAACAAGAATAACAAAAGGTAGAATGTAACTAAGATATTTTATGAAATATATGGCAAAATGATGGGCTATAGATATTTGAATCAGTATAATAAGGACAAAATGTTTAATATCTATGTAAGGGAAATATTTTCCCCTTCAATTCAACTGATATGGTCAAGTAGAATCCATAACCACAAAGTGATAAGTAGACATTAGGAAACTGTCCTACAACCCAAAACAATATATGAATGCTTACTTGATTTAAGGGATTTATGGGATCTTGATCACTAGTTAAAGGCAACTAACATGACATAAGAAATATCTTTTGATTGGCTGCATAAGTCATACCCATTGGACTTAAATCATCTAGCCCTTGAAGAGTTCAGGCATATAAGAAGGATCAAAACAGAGAAGCATGGGTGGGGGAGTATAGGGAAGAACTTTTTCTTCTCCCTCTTCACATAAACTATTTCATTGGAAGTACTGAACTAGTTGGAGACAATGTCAGGATCAGAAACATGCCCAAGTCAGATAGACAAACAGAGAAATAATCATCCAATAGGAGAAGATACTTCAGGGATCACGACTCCTAAAAGAACAAAAGAATTATCGCTATGGATTCAAGAAGGGTTCAGACTTTTAAAGCACAGCTGAGCAGCCCTACCAGTAGAAATACTATTCCCAAAGGGAGCTACATAATGAAAGGGAAAGGACATCCAGGCACTGCAGTGTCAGGAGTTCTGGATTACTCTTTACCACATACATACCCTACAAAAATGCTTCTCTATCATTGTACTTTATATTGGAACTCACTATGCCCATACACAATGTATATTTTTGGGAGAGTTAAATGCAAATATTTTAAGTGGAGTATATTATAGCAATTGTTCTTATATGATTTTATGAAAGAGAGAAAATTATGCTTCATTTTGCACTTCAATTCTATCTCTGAAAGTAGATGGCATTTTTCCATCATGTGCCCTTTGAATTGTTTTGGATCATCGTAGTGATCAGAGTGACCAAGTTTTTCCCAGTTAAGCATAATTATAACGTTGTTGTTTCTATGCCTAATGATCCCCCAGTTCTTCTTACTTCATTTTGCAGCAATTTATATAGGTTTTGCCATATTTGTTTGTTTGTTTTTCTGAAACCACCTCACTCTTGTCATTTCTTATAGAATAATAGTACTCCATGACAATAATAAGCCATAGTTTGTTTAATGATTCTGCTGGTCATTTCTTATGGAACAATAATATTCCATGACATTCATATACCATAATTTATTCAGCCATTCTCCAATTGATGGGCATCCATTCAGTTTCCAGTTTCTTGCCACTACAAAAAGGGCTGCCACAAACATTTTTGCACATGTGGGTCCATTTCCCTCCTTTAAGATCTCTTTGGGATATAGGCCCAGTAGAAATACTGCTGGGTCACAGGGTATGCACAGTGTAATAATTCTTTGAGCACAGTTCCACCAACAATGTATCAGTGTCCCAGTTTTCCCACATCCCCTCCAACATTCGTCATTATCTTTTCCTGTCATTTTAGCCAATCTCACAGGTTTGTAATGATATCTCATAGTTGTCTTAATTTGCATTTCTTCAGAGTTGTTTCAATGTGAATTTCCCTAATCACTTATTATTTAGAGTATTTTTATATAACTAGAGATAGCTTTGATTTCTTCTTTTGAAAACTGCCTATTAAATTTTTTTAGCTATTTATCAATTGAGGAATTGTTTTAATATACATTTTACTCAGTTTCCTATGTTAGAAAAATTAGGCCATTACCAGAGAAATTTGCTGTAAAATTTTTGTGATAATATCTCATTTAAGTAACAATAGGCTTAGAATACCTTTTAACAAAAAATATGGTTTTAAAAATAAAAAAGATTTATGGTAACTTTTAGCAAAATGAAGCTTTCATAATTACCTCTTTTAGCTGAGTTTATTTTTGCTTTTGCTTTGCCTGAGATAGTGATTGCTACTACTTTCTCTTTTATTTCAGCTGAAGCATAATAGATTGCACTCCAGCAATAGAGTAAAGTAGTCCTTTATTTTAAGTTTCTATGTGTCCTTCTATTTTAAGTGTGTCTCATAAACAATATATTGCTGGAGTCTGATTCTAATTCATTCTAGTATCCATTTCCATTTTATGGGCAAGTCCATCCCATTTCCATTCACAATTATGATTGCTGTGTATTTCTCTCTATTCTATTTTCCTCTGTTTATCCTTCTCTTTCTTTTATCCTGACCCTTAAAAATAGGTTTTGCTTGTAACCACCACCTCCTTTGACCCACCTTCCTTTTTACTATTCTCCACCCTTATCTCATATTTTACTCCCTTTCTCTCTTATATAAGATAGATTTCTATACCCAATTGTGGGTGTAAACATGTACATATGTATGTATATATGTTTATTTTTCCTCTTTGAACCATATCTGATGAGAGTGAGATTAAAGCATTGACCATCCTCACCAATCCCCCTCCATTATGAAAGCTCTTTATTATGAGTGTACCTTTTTATGTGAGAAAAATTTTCCCATAATACCTCTCTTTTTCCTCTTATTCTAGTTCATTTTTCTCTCGCATTCTTACATTTTTTGGAGAACATTCCATTATAATCAACTCACTGTGAACCCTCTCTCTATGTAGAGTCCTTCTAACTGCCATATTAATGATAAACTTCTTAGGAGTCACATATATCATCTTCCCAAATAGGAAATATCAATGGTTTAACTTTAAGTTCCTTATGATTACTCCTTCATGCTTATCTTTTTTATGATTGTCAAATTCTATTCAGCTCTGGTCTTTTAATTCATGGAATAAAACATTAATTTAGAGAATAAAACAAGAATTTCCATAACATAGCACAATAAAGATGATTGCACATGAAATTGTAAATCTTCTATAACTTGCTATTCCTTTCAAATATAAAATAAGAATTATCACATTTTTTTCTTCTCCCAATCTCCTATTCTGGAGATAGCTACCATTAAACACAAATAGAATGTATACATAAAACTATTCTGTACAAACTTCTATTTATCAGTTCTTTCTCTGGATACAGATAGTGTCTCTTTTCATGTGTTTTTGGTAGTTGATTTGGGTATTTATAATAGTCAATATAACATTTATTCAAACTTTTTCTTAAAACAATTTTAAAATTCCACTCCAGTTTCCACTCCATTCTGCTGTTACTGTATGAAATCTCTTGGTTTTGCTCACTTCATTCTTCATTATTACATGAAAGTCTTAAATTTTTTAATGAAATTATTGAACTCATTATTTCTTATAGCATAATCATATACTGTCACTTGAATTATTGTTCCCTAGTGTCCAATTCAAATTTTTAATGAATTATTTTCTTCAGTGAATTTTTGTGTCTCTTTTCCCATTTGGCCTATTCTTTTTAAGGAGTTCTTTTCTTCAATGAATTTTCATGCTTCTTTTAAGATGTTGTTTTCTTCCATTTTTACCTCTTTTTAACCTGTTAATTTAGTTCTTTTTTATAATTTTCTTGCATCACTTTCATTTTTTCTTTTACCACTCATTGCTTTCTTTAACTCTTCCAGGAATTCTTTTGTTGACTTTGGGTCCAGGTAGAATTTTTTTGAGGTTTCCATTGTAGGCATTTTCACGTTGTTTTCTGGGTTTATGTCTTGGTCTTCTCTGCCACCACAATAGTTTTTTGATGGTCAAGTTCTTTGTTATTATTCTTGTTGTTGCTTGTTCATGTTTACAGACTATTTCTGACTTGGAACTTGATATTAAAGTTGGTATCTGCTCACCTGGGGGGTCAGGGGACACTGTCCCAAGCATCAGGCTTTTTATTACTATTTTCAAAGCTAGTTCTAGTGGTATGCATATTTTCTACCTTACCAAGGTGGTATTATCTGGGGATAGGTATGGTCACTGCTGTCCTGATTTGTTCTCTGCTCTTTATACACTAAGACCTCTTCTCCCTTGAAATCAAAATTTCTGTCACCCCTCCTTGCCTTGGTACTACAAATTAGAAACCTTGCTTCCTAGTGACTAACCAGAAACATTTTCTTTTGTTGCTTTCCATGTTTATTTATTTTTAAAACACATTGTTTTATGAATTATGTTGGGAGAAAAAAAATCAGAGCAAAAAGGAGAAACCACATGAAAGATTAAAAAAAGAAGTAAACATAGCATATATTGATTTACATTCAGTCTCCTCTTAGTTCTCTTTCTGGATGTAGCTGGCATCTTCTGTCCAAAGTCTATTGGGACTGCTTTGGATCACTGAACTACTGAGAAAAACCAATCCTTTCGTAGCTGATCACTGCACATTCTGATTGTTATTGTGTACAACATATTCCTGGTTCTGCTTGTTTTGTTCAGCATCAGTTCATGTATATTGTTCCAGGACTTTGTATAATCAGCTTTTTTTGGAACAATAATATTCCATTATTTTCATGTACCACAACTTGTTTAGCCATTTCCCAATTTATGGGCATCCACTCCTTTTACAATTCTTTGCTACCACAAAAAGAGCTACTACAAACATTTTTGCACATGTAGGTCTTTTCCCCTCCTTTATGATTTTATTGGGATACAGATCCAGTAATGGCACTGCTGGATCAAAGGCACAGTTTTATAGCCCTTTGGGGATATTTCCAGATTGCTCTCTGGAATGCTTGCATCATTTCACAATTACACCAAAAATGCATTACTGTCCCAGTTTTCCCACATCCCCTTGTCAAAGCTAACATTTCTAGTACAATGTTGAATAATAGTGGTGATAATGGGCATTCTTGTTTTACCCCTGATCTTATTTGGAATGCATTCAGCTTCTTTCCATTACAAGTAATGCTTGGATGGATACAGCTTATTATTTTAAGGGAAAGCTCCCTTAATCCCTATGCTCTCGAGTGTTTTTAATAGGAATGGGTGCTATATTTTGTCAAAAGCTTTTTCTGCATCTATTGAGATTATTGTATGATTTTTGTTGGTTTTGTTATTGATGTGGTCGATTATGGTAATAGTTTTCCTGATATTGAACCAGCCCTGAATTCCTGGTATAAATCCCACTTTGGTCATATTGTATTATCTTGCTGATAAATTGCTGTAATCTCTTTGCTAATATTTTGTTTTAAATCTTTGCATCGATATTTATTAGGGAGATTTGTCTGTAATTTTCTTTTTTCTGTTTTGGTCCTTCCTGGTTTAGGTATCCGTGCTATAGTTGTGTCATGGAAGGAATTTGGCAGTACTCTTTCTTTACCTATTTTCCTAAATAATTTACATAGTATTGAAATGAATTGTTTTTAAATGTTTGGTAGAATTCACTTTTCAATTCATTTGACCCTGGAGATTTTTTCTTAGAGAGTTCATTGATGACTTGTTCAATTTCTTTTTCTAAAATGGGACTATTTAAGTATTTTATTTCTTCTCCTGTTAACCTGTGCAGTTTATATTTTTGTAAATCTTCATCCATTTTGTTTAGATTTTCAGACTTGCCCAAGTCTGAATGGGTAAAATATGGCCGAATTATTTCTTTAATTTCTTTTTCTTTGGTGGTAAATTCCCCCTTTTCATTTTTGATGTTGGTGATTTGTGCTTTTTTTCTTTCCTTTTTCTAATCAAATTAACCAAAGGTTTATCTATTTTGTTAGTTTTTTTATAAAATCAACTTTTAGTTTTCTTAGTTCAATAGCTTTCTTACTTTCTATTTTATTAATCTCTCCTTTGAGTTTCCAAATTTCTAATTTGGTATTTAATTGGGAGTTTTTGATTTGTTCTTTTTCTCAATTTTTTAGTTGCATGCCTTTCTCTACTTTATTAATATAATTATTTAGAGATATAAATTTTCCCCTAAGAACTGCTTTGGCTGCATGCCATAGGTTTTGGTATGTTGTCTCATTATTGTCATTTTCTTGGATGAAGTTATAGATTGTTTCAATGATTTATTGTTTTTTTCAATAGAAATGACTGAAAGTCTCTTACTTCATTGAAGATGAATCTTCTCCCCTGAAAGATGATGCTGAGTCTCACTGGGTAGTTTATTCTTGGTTATAACCCCAGTTTCTTTGCCTTCTGGAATATGGTAATATAGGCCCTTAGATCTTTTATTGTAGAAGTTGCCAAATACTGGGTAATCTTGACTGTTGCTCCTTGACATTTGAATTGCTTTTGTCTGGCATCTTGTAGTACTTTTTCTTTGAGATTATAGTTTTGCAGCTTTGCAACAATGTTCCTTGAGGTTTTCTTTGTGGGATCTCTTTGCAGAGGTGATCGATAGATTTTTTCAATGATTTCCCCCTCTGTTTCTAGAATATTTTCTGTTTCTAGAATAAGTTTTCCTTAAGGACTTCTTTTAGAATGCTTTCCAGGCTCTTTTTTGGGTCATGGCTTTAAGGTAGGCCAACAATTTTTAAATTGTCTCTTCTGGATCTATTTTCCAGGTTGGCTGTTTTGCCAATAGGTATTTTTCCATTTTTTCATTCTTTTTAGTTTATTTGATTGATTCTTTATGTCTTACAAAAATCATTAGCTTCCATTTGCCCTGTTCCAGTTTGATTTTCTTCAGTTATCTTTTATATCTCTTTTTCCCTTTGGTTTATTCTACTTTTTAAGGAGTTGTTTTCTTCAGGCAATTTTTTCCTTCCCTTTCCAAACTATTGACTTTCTCATGCATACCTCTCATTTTTTTTCTCATGTTTTTTATTCTACTTCTCTTATTTGCTTTTTGAAGTCTCTTATGAGCATAAAGCCTCTTTGGGCTTAAGACCAATTCTTCTCACTTTGAGATTTCCTCTGTAGACATTCTGTTCTTATCTGAGTTTGTGTTGTGGCCTGTCCTGTCACCATAGTAGCTTTCTATGGTCAAGGTTGTTTTTTTTGTTTCTTGCTCATTTTTTTTTTCCTTTTCTTATGGTATTTCTTCTTTTTAATTTTTAAGGTGGACTTCTATTCATGGGATAAGGTTGGTGCTATCCCAAACTTCCTGGGCAGCTCTGAACATTGGCTTTGAGTACAGGGAGGTTGCTTTGCCTTTTCTTTTCAGGAAACAGTCTGGTTTCCCAGAGTTTGTCTTCTAAGCTGGGATTGGAAGCTGCTCCCCTGATTTATTCCTCTATTGAACTAGGATCGAGAGTCTTATTTCTGATTTGCTATTATTAAGAGCCTCTCTCATCAGCTTTCCCAGTGTCTATCTGATGTGGGCTGAGCACCCTTTTCACCCCATAGAAACTGACCTATTTTGGAAATTTTTTTCAATCTATCTTGAGCTAGATAGTGGTTTCATTCCATCAATTTCAGTTCAGAGACTTGGTTTCATGTGATTTTTGAGGGAACCTGGTAGAGCTTGAGCAGCTTCCTGACTTTACTCCACCATTTTGTCTCCTCTCCTGGAACTCCTCAGAAACATTCTACTCTGCCCTAGAACTGTGACCCAAAACTGTGTTTAAGTGAGAGTTGTGAATTATGCCAGCTGTACTCAGTTACATCAAAGGATCCCTTAAAATATCTTTCTGACCAGTTGTCTGACCCTCTTTTCATCTCTGGTCTGAGAGTTCCTGAAGCTGCTACTGATGATGCCATTTTCATGGATGCTTCCAAGTTCTGCTGCCATATTCTAAACTGGCTCCTACCTTGATCTAACAGTCCTCTCCTTCCAACCTCCTAAGTTGTCTTGGGCTAGAAAAATGTCTCATTCTTGCCTTTTGTTTGCTCTGATAATCCATATTTTGATTTGAAGAGTTAAAGTTGTTTGGAAGGGAATGATGGGTTCAGCTGGGAGAGACCCAGCTGGGTATGATGTGTATTCTGATATCTTGATTCTTCTCCTCATTCTGTAATCTTTATATATATAATTTTATTTTTTCTTTTTTTTTGCTGGGGCAATTGGGGTTAAGTGACTTGTCCAGGGTCACACAGCTAAGAAGTGTTAAGTGTCTGAGGCTAGATTTGAACTCAGGTCCTCCTGACTTCAGGGCTGGTACTCTATCTTCTGCACCACCTAGCTGCCCCTATGTGCGCGCATACACACACACGCTGCCAGTGGCAGCAGAAACAGCAACATAGTATGAAGAAACCATCTAAAACTAGAAGTCAAAAATACCACATAATCTTCACACATACACATACCACACACACACACACACACACATACACACACACACACATTCACCAGGGAGAGTTTTTTTTTTCAATTAAAGATTTTTATTTTCAAAATATATATATGTGGATAATTTTTGACATTACCCCCTACAAAATCTTATATTCTAATTTTTTCCCTGTCTTTCCCTACCCCTCCTTCAGTTGGCAAGTGATCCAATATATTTTGAACATGTGCATTTCCTCTATACATATCATACTGCTCCAGAAAAATCAGATCAAAAATGGAAAAAAGGGAAAGAAAACAAAATACAAGCAAACAGCAACAAAAGAGTGAAAATACTATGTTGCAGTCCACATTCAGTCATCACATTATATCACATTGCTCCTTCCCAATAGGGGAAAAAAGGTTCATGCCTTCCATAGCAAAGTTGCTGAATAAGAACAGTTATAGTCCTGTGTATTATAGAAGAGCAGCATTTATTTTCTTAATTAAGTCATTATTTGTAGCATCTAAGGTTGAGAAATGGATGGTGGTCCTTTTAGAAATACTTTAAATAATGAAGATATGGAAATAATCACTCATTTTTACAGGTTGATTATGACATAGATCCATGAGAGAAAAATGAGTAAATGAGTGTGGGGAGAGAAGAGCTTCCCCTGTTATATGCATGAATTTCTTCCTCTTGTGAAGTTAATAAATCACTGTATTACACTTATTCCTTCCCTTCTCCCATAACTTAGTACCTGTGGCACTGGCAACTATGAATGCTGACTTTAGAATAAGAAACATTTTTCCTGGCCTAATTTTTAAATTCCAACATAATGGCATCTCAGTTATGTGACAAGGTTATATAATGTATTACTTGAATTCTTAGCCAGAAAGTCTTTAAAAACACAAAAATATAATATTTATGTGTTTAACATTTGAAAGATAGTGCTATAAATGAATAACATAAAGTAATTAATTCAACAAGAACTACAAATTATGAATAAAACAAAATCTCTGCTGAAGTTTCCCATAGAACTACAGAATATCAGACTTAAAAGGGATAGAACCATAAAATACTGAAAGGAATCTTGGAATTATACCTCTATAGAATGTTAGAGTGAAAATGAATTTTAACATCATTTAGCCCAAATCTTTTTCATTTTATGGATGAGGAAACTGAAGTCCAGAAAGAAATAATAGTGATTGTGGTTGCAAAGCTAGTGAGTGGTAGAGCTAAGCCTCAAATCCAAATCTAGGCCATCCTCTGTCTTGCTGTATGTGTGTGTGTGTGTGTGTGTGTGTGTGTGTGTCTATGCATCTGTGTGTCTGGGTCTGTGTCTGTTTCTGTTTCTCTATCTCTGTATTTCTCTGTCTCTTTCTCACTCTCTCTCACACACACACACACACACACACACACACACACACACACACACACAGAGAGAGAGAGAGAGAGAGTGCTCCTTAGTAATAGTTTTATGCTTTCCAGAGTAAATTACTTCATAAGAGCAGTGCAGTTATAGTTCTGTGTATTATAGAAGAGAACTCCTTGCACTTATTTTCTTAATTAAGTTATAATTTGACAATTCTCTTTTCTTCTGACTTTCTTTGGAAGTCCCCAAAGCAATGAAATTTTAGAATGAGGCTAATGAGAAATTAATGCTACTTACTTTCCTTTCCTGGATCACTACCTTGTCATGAAATAAGAGTATGTGTAGCTCAATGAAACTAGGAATTATGCAATTTAGTGTTACCCAAGACTGACAGATCACAGTGAAGAGTTCTGACAAAAGATAATACATTAGAGAAGGAGATGGCAAATCACTCCAGTATCTTTGCCAAGAAAAGCCTATGGTCAATATTAAAGTACTTAAAGATACAATACCGGAAGATGATCCCCTCAGGTTTCATAATATTCAACACAGTAGTGAAAGACAAAAGGGTCTAGCGAGCTATGGTCCATAGGACTTTGAAAGAAGTAGAAAAAGAAATAAAAAGGATACATTATAATGCAAGAGTAAAACAGGTAGCTTATTGTGACATTTTATTATGTCACATTATATTATTAGGACATTTTAACATGTAATTAAAACTTTAATTTAGGAAATCACACTTCAGTCTTTCCTGTTTTCTCCCAAACAGAAGATGTCATTTTTAGAAGGTGAGTCACAGTAATGATTTTTATTCATTTTAAGAATTTTAATATAAGAAACTGAAATTGATATAAAAATGATAATCATCTAAAATGAAGTCTTCTGGATATCAATTAATACGTGCCATGATTGGAAATTCATACATAATTAAATCTGGACTATTCAGGAAGTTGATTTTCCAATTTGTAGGTTATTGGGGTTCTTTGGTTTAATGGCATCCTAAATAGAGATTTCAGAAGTCATTTAGTTTAACACTTTCATTTCACCAATGAGGAAACTGAAACTGAGAGAGGTTGAGTAATTTGGCAAAAGTCACACAGGAAATAAATGATAGAACTAGGATTTAAATCCTTTGCACTCTTTCTAAATCCAGAGCTCTTTCCATCTGGCACAGAGTACAAAAAGAAAAGTATAGGAGTTCAACGGAGCAGAAAATAGATGAGGAAAATGTCAGAAACCTTTCTAAGAGATTTGCAACGTGTTGTTTCCTATGAATCCCGGCCAAAGAAAGACAAATGGTGTTTGTTTCAGAATAGTATTCATGAGATTTTTAATTTGTAGAGGATATGGTGATGAATCAGTACCATGATGAGGCATGACAGGCCAGTAAAGGTCCATAGCATCATGTAGTCTTTAATATAGTCTCCTGGATGAATTCCCTTTAGGCATGGTGTAATGAAGATTGTTGTATCTTTCTCTTATAGTACTGTATTTTATACCCAGGTTGTTCATTATTTGGGGGAGTACAAATTGGAGAGAAGTGGTAGATGGAGAAAAATAAGAGGAAATTCTATTATGACAAGAAAAATCCAAGACTGTGTCTTACTGATCTACCTGCTTTCCCTATAACTTACCATTAACTATTCATGAGTACATAAAAAATCTAGTGATTATAAAACTCTTTATTGCTGGCTGATCACTTAGAAAAACAGGCATAATATACAGGCATAATTAGAATCAAAGTGTTACATTAGTTCAAATTAGGGATAAATTACTTCTAGATAGAGAGTCCAGGTAGACCATAGCAATTAAACTAATCTTTGAAGAATTGGCAGCAATTGGATGAGTCGAAATAGAATCAAAGGGAAATGTAGGAAAAGAGAACTGTGAATGTGTCTTGGAATTGGCAAGGATAGGTCTAATTTGCCCATGTAGTATAAAGTAAATTAAAAGAAGTAGTTGCAAATTATTCTTGAAAGCTATACTAGAATCAAATTGTGAATGGACATAAATATCAAGAAAAAAACTTGCACTTTATTATAAATTGATTAATTAACAAATACATATATTAAATACCTAATAAGGTGCTAAGCATAGTGCTAATGTCTGAGATCCAGACAAAAAATATCTCAAGAACTTATATAGAACATTACACTCTAACAACAGAAGCTACACATATAAAAATACTTTGCAGAAAAAATTGTAATTATTATTAACTCTAGAAAAGACTTCTCCAAATCACTAATAATAATATAAATTTAAAAAAACAGAATATTTGAGATTTTACCTCATACTCGGGAAATTGAAAAAGATGTCAAAAGTTGGGGATAGCATTTGTTGGAGGATTGTTGTAAAAGTGACCAATATTCAGTCAGTCAACTAGCATTTGTTAAGTATCTACTATGTACCAGATATTGTTCTAAGGAAATACAAAGGAAAAAAAAAAGCAAAAATACATCCTACTCTCAAGAATCTCAACAGCCTAATGAGGGAGACAACATATATAAATATAAAATTCATAGAGTAGATAGAAAGAAGCCTTAGAAGGAAAGACACAAGTGACTGGAAGATCTGGGAAAAACCTCTTCCAGAATACAAGTTAATACTTCTCTGTTAATGTAGTTGTTTATTAAATAATTTTGGAAAGTAATTTGGATTTATTCTAAGGAAACGACTATCAATTTACATTTACCCAAAGATACCATTACTAGGAGCATATTACAAGGAGATAAATGACAAAAAGAAAGGCCCCATTATACACCAATGGAAGTTAGGTGGCATTGTGGATGGAATGTCAGATTTGCGGTCAGGAACACAACTTCCTGAGTTCAATCTGACCTCAGATTCTTACTAGCCATGTGAACCTGGGCAAGTCATTTAACCCTGTTTTTCCTCTTCTGTAAAATGAGCTGGAGAAGGAAATGGCAAACTATATCATTATCATTTCCAAGAAAAACCCAAAGGGGAATCACAAAAAGTCAGGCACAAATGAAAATGACTGAACAATAATATTCATCAAAAATATATGCCATCCTTTTCTCAGCAGTATAATGATTCAAGGCAATTCCAATAAACTTGGGATGGAAAATGCCATCTGCATCCAGAGAGAGAACTATGGAGACTGAATGTGTCTTGAAGCATAGTGTTTTCAATGTGTTTTATTTGTTTGTTTTTTTCTTTTTTGTGTTTTTCCCTTTTATTCTAATTTTTCATGCACAACATGACAAATTGGAAATATTTTAAAATAATTGCACATATTTAACCTATATCAGATAGCTTACTGTCTTGGGGAGGAGGGAGGAAAGAGAGGGAAGGAGAAAAATTTGGAACAAAGTCTTACAAAAATTAATGCTGAAAATTATTTTTACATGTATTTGAAAAAAATAAAATATTGTTGAGAAAAAAATTTTGCTATCACTTTTTTGTTGTAGCAAAGAACTGGAAACAAAGTAGCTGCCCATGGATTGAGGAATGGTTAAATAGTGACAGAGATCCCCATGACAGAGGAATATAGAGTTAAGACATTCTTCATCTGTCAGCACACTTACTACTTTGCACATAGGTGTAAGGACTATTATAACAATAACAACATAGTACTTCACAGTTTACAAAGCATTTTGCAAATATAATCTCATTTTATCATCACAACAATCCTGGGAAGCACGTGTGTTAATAGTTTTCGTTGATATGATTTTTGTTGTTGTTATTCAGTCATTTTGTTGTGTCTAATTCTTCATAACCCTTTTTGAGATTTTCTTGGCAAAAACACTGGAACAGTTTGCCATTTCCTTCTCCAATTCATTTTGCAGATGAGAAAACTGAGGCAAATGGAATTAAGTGATTTGCCCAGTTTTACTTCAATAGCTTTTTTAAAATTTTTTCACAGTTGTGTTAAACTTTACTATAAAAGCTTTATCTCCCCTACCCTAAGAAAAAAGAGACTTTTTCAAGGTCATGGTAAAGATGATTTTGAGAATCTAAATTAAACAGGTTGTGCCCTCTTAAGATATCAACCTTCTGAACTAGAGGTCATCATTAATCACAAAATAGATAAGTTTGACTATATCAACTTAAAAAGTTTTTGTACAAACAAAATGAATGCGGACAAGATTAGAAGGGTAGCAGTAAACTGGGAAAATATTTTTACATCCAAAGGTTCTGATAAAGGCCTCATTTCTAAAATATATAGAGAATTGACTCAAATATATAAGAATTCAAGCCATTCTCCAATTGACAAATGGTCAAAAGATATAAACAGACAATTTTCAGACGAAGAAATTGAAACTATTTCCAGTCACATGAAAAGGTGCTCCAAGTCACTATTGATCAGAGAAATGCAAATTAAGACAACTCTGAGATACCACTACACACCTGTCAGATTGGCTAAAATGACAGGAAATGATAATGATAACTGTTGGAGGGGATGTGGGAAAACTGGGACACTGATACATTGTTGGTGGAACTGTGAACAGATCCAACCATTCTGGAGAGCAATTTGGAGCTATGCTCAAAAAGTTATCAAACAGTGCATACCCTTTGACCCAGCAGTGTTTCTACTGGGCCTATATCCCAAAGAGATTTTAAAGGAGGGAAAGGGACCCACATGTGCAAAAATGTTTGTGGCAGCTCTTTTTGTGGTGGCTAGAAACTGGAAACTGAGTAGATGCCCATCAATTGGAGAGTGGCTGAATAAATTATGGTATATGAATGTTATGGAATATTATTGTTCTGTAAGAAATGACCAACAGGAGGATTTCAGAGAGGATTGGAGAGACTTGCATGAACTGATGCTGAGTGAAATCAGCAGAACCAGGAGAACATTATACACAGCAACAAGACTATACGATGATCAATTTTGATGGACATGGTTCTCTTCAACAATGATGTGATTCAAACCAGTTGTGCTGCGATGAAGATAGTCATATACATCCAGAGAGAGGCCTGTGGGAACTGAGAGTGAACCACAACACAGCATTTTAACGCTTTCTTTGAATATTTCCAAGCATTTTGTTTTCATTCTTAGGTTGTTTTTTTTTTTCTTCTTCTTTTTCTAGATCTGATTTTTCTTGTGCAGTAAGATAACTGTATAGATATGTATACATGTACTGTATTTCTCATATAATTTATCCTATCTAGCATGTATTAGATTACCTGTCATCTAGGGGTGGGGGATGGGGAGAAGGAAAGGAAAAGCTTGGGGAAAAAAAAGGTTTTTTTTGCAAAGGTCAGTGTTGAAAGGTCACTCATGTTTTGTAAATAAAAAGCTTTATTAAAAAAAAAAGATATCAACCTTCTCCCAGATTTGCTGAATGGGTGCCAAAAATGAGTGCCAAGGCTCTCCTGTACCAAAGGAAAAAAAAATTCAGAAAATCTATTCACAAATTCACAGATATGCACCCTAACAAATTAAGATATTCGAAGTCTTCAAAAATGAATCAGATAAATCAGAGAGGTCTCCAAACAACAGATTTAGGACCAAATTCCCAGCCACTTGTTTTTGTTTTAGTAGTTTTAGTCACATCTTACTCTTTGTAACTCCATTTGGGGATTTTTTGGAAAAGATATTGGAATGGTTTTCAGTTTCCTTCTCCAGCTCATTTTATAGAAGTGGAACTGAAGCAAACATGGTTAAGTGACTTGCCCAGGGTTTCACAGCTAATAAGTTTTTGAGGCTAGATTGAACTTAGAAAGATGTGTCTTCCTGACTCCAAGCCTGGAACTGTATCCACTGTGCCACCTTCTTGTACCATTTGGTTTTATAGTCTATTTAAAAAGACAGTTATATGTTATTCAAAATGGGAGAGCCATTCTTAGCTCTAGGGGTTATATTAAAAATAGGCTTAAGGATCAGATGTGGCTCGAATCACTGACCTCAGAACTAAATTGTTTTCTACATCTCAAAGGAAGCTTTAATTCTATATAGAAAGGAATTAATCTAGTCTCAAAATTGCCTTATTGCTAAAAATCCATTTGTTCTTCACAGACATGAGAACTCCCTATCTTCCTTCATGGGAATGTGAAGGTTTTGAATAATATTGAGAGAAAATATGAAAACAGTAGCCTTTCAGAACCTTTCTCTACCATCATGGGTACCAGTTATGTGTGCTATACTCCTCCATTTGGTTAAGTAATTTATGACTTGGGGGCCAGTATGAGCCTCTTATTCTCCTTTTTTTCTTTTAGGGGGTCAGTGTTAACCTCTTATCCTAACTTCATTCATTTAGATAGCATTCCTTACTCACTGAAGGGGAATAAACTAGAGAGACTTATTAACCTCTGAAATTTGCTCTCTGAATCCAGGACATCTGATCATATAAACTGTCTGAAATAATTATGTTAACTAAATGATTTTATCACTTGAGGAAACATTAGAAGACCCCAAGAAAAGACTGATGGAGATGTTAGGCTGAGATTATATTAGTTTGAAGTTGTCAAGTTCAAGTTCTGGAGGTATTTCTGTAAAGTTCCTGGGTCACACAGTCATTTTTAGAAGATAGAAGTGCTCACCCGATGGTTATGTACAAAGAATTGTCTAGAGTAAAAAAAATTCTAGGATTTGGTGAAGATAATTGGGAGCTTGTGAGGAATAATGCCATCATTTCTAAGCCTGTCCGAATCATGAGCAAACTTTTAGCAGTAGATGGGACATTAGCGCCATCTAGTATGAGTCATAACCAAAAGGTATTTTCTACTGTGACACACCAAACAGCTATAACACGCTTACTTGGTTTGGAGATTTGCAAAGATTAACCCTCCATCTCTCAAGTCAGTTGATTCTACTTTTGGATATCCTTAATTATTAAGAAATTTACCCTGACAGAAAGCCTAAATTTCCCTCTTTGCAACTTCTATCAGTGTTTCTTGTGCTACCTTCTAGAACTAACTAGAATGGAATAATTCCTTTACCATATGATAGACCTTAAAATATTTGAAGGTAACTGTTGTGCTGCCTATGAGTCTTTTTTTTCCATCAAGCTAAATGTCCTTAACTTTCAACTAATCCTCATGAAATATAGAGGAGTTACTTCTACCATTCTGATCATTCACTCTGGACAATATCCAATTTAACCAAGTACTTTGTAATTTATGACATCCAGAATGAACCCAATATTCCCATTGTGGTAAAATTAAAGAAAAACATAGAAGAGTTGTCATTCCCTTATCCCTAGAAGCTGATTCTCTTTTTGTGTAACAAATTTATTTTGTTTTCAGTTCACAGAACAAAACAAATATTTCCATAACATAGTACAATAAAAACAAAACAAAACAAAACAAACAAAAAAAAAAAACGATTGCACATGAAACTGCAAATCTACCATGTACAACTTGATATACCCTCCAAACAATGGTATACCCTTGGTATACCTTTTAAACAATAACAAAGTCATTGTGTAAATTTCTTTTTTTCTTCCCTCTCCCTTTAATGTAACTCAAGACTGAATTTACTTTCTTGGTTACTATGTCACAGTACTGAATTATATATGAGATTAATGTTCACTGAAACCCTCCATCCTTTTTCACAATCACTGCTGTCTAACCATATTTTCTCCATTTATTTTCTTGAAAAGCTAATTTAAATCAAATATAAGACTTCACTTTTATCTATTTATTGTCATCTAATAATTTCAGTTACATCCAATTCTTCATAACACCTTTTTGAGGTTTTCTTGGAAAAGATATTGAAGTGTCTTACCATTTCCTTCTCTAGTTCATTTTATAGATGAGAAACTGAGGCAGAGTTAAGTGACTTGCCCAAGATCACACAGCTACTAAGGATTTAAGACCAGATTTGAACTCAGAAAAATGAGTCTTCATAACTTCAGGCCCAGCACTTTATCCATTGCACTACCTCTAAGACTTCCTAATTATCTATATTAGATTTTATCTAATTAGATTTAGCTCTAGCCTGTCAACATTTTGAATCTCTTATCCCATATATTATCTTTTCCAGAACTGTGTTATCTACAATCTAGATTAGCATATAAACTTTGCATTTATCCAAGTCATTGATAACATGAGACTAATCATAAATCTCCGGGGCACTCTTCTGGAGACTCCTGTCATGGTATCCTTGGAAAACTGATTATTATTCTGTAAAATAAATCATTAAAATTAAGTCCAAATCCACTTGATTGCATTGCCATCTAGTTCATATCTCTCCATCATTTCCAGTAATATAATTTTATCAAGGGGTATCTAGGTGGTGCAGTGGATAGAGCCCTGAAGTCAGGAGGACCTGAGTTCAAATCTGGCCTAGGACACTTAATACTTCCTAGCTGTGTGACCCTGGGCAAGTCGCTTTACCCCAATTAACTCAAAAAAACTTTATAAAAATCTTTGCTAAAACCTAAGTAAATTATATCTTTGGCATTCTTTGAACTCTATCCAGAAAAAATAAGAGTTCCTTGAATGAAGCCCAACTAGCTCTTCCTTACTTCATTTACATAAGTCATCTCATTAATTATTCATCCCATAATATTCCCAGAAATTGAAAGCAAGCTTACTGGTGTATAGTTTATTCTTCTCCAGGCATGCTGTACCTTTCTTAATCTCTATCGTCTTTCTCATATCAGTGACACTAGTTCAGGATTCACATTCACCAATTCTTTTCAGTCCCAAAGAATATAGTTCATCTGGGTCAAATACCTTAAATTCATTAAAAATAGCAAACCACTCTTACAATGTCTTTACTTTTGTTGTATATCAAATCTTTATTAATATTTTTGTCCAGTAATTTTCAGTCTAAAGATCATTTTAGACAGAGAAAACAGAAATGAGATAAAACTTAAGCATCTTTGTCTTTCCTCTCTAGTCATTGTTCTATCCATTCTGAGCAACCCTATTTTTAATTTGGTCACCATTTCCTCAAAATAAAGAAAACAAAACAAATGCTTTTTTGGTATTCTTAGCTTCTCAGTCTTAGCTCACTTAGAGCATTGGAATTCTTCTAGAGAGTGGAATGCCAGGCATGAAGTCAGGAAGACTTACCTTCCTGAGTTCAAATTTGGCCTCACTTATTAGCCTCAAGACCCTGGAAACATCACTTAACCTTTGCCTCAAAGGAAATGGCAAATAACTTCAGTGTCTTTGTCAAGACCAAACAGGATCAAGCAGAGCTGGACATGATTGAAACAGCTTAACATCACTTGTCTTTGCTTCTTTCCTCATTCCTTCTCTTAAAAATCTAGGTTAGTTAGTAAACAATTAACACTAATTCCTCTAGACCCAGCTTTCTTAAACTATTTGAAACTGCATAAGGAGTCTCATAACTTAATGTAGGGGTCATGAAATTATGATTTATTATGAGTAAGTAAATGATTTTTATACCTATATACATTATAGATTTATTGCCACTGATGAGACCTACTGAAAGCATACATTTTTAACTAACATAAAAGTGGCTTGTTTAATCAAACTTTTTTACTCCACAAGAATGTTTTTAATACCTCTGATCTGAAAGATAATTTCAGCTTTTTTCCAATTCATTTATGATATGATCTTTTTAATGTTAATGATGTGACCTTTAATGCATTAATTTGGAGTTTATCTTGGCACATGAAACATAGTATTGGTCAACTGTCCAATTTTCTTAGCAGTTTTTGTCATCATGTGATTCTTAGGGAGATAAGCACTGTGAATTTTTTAATTATCCCCTGCTAAGTGTACAGGGAATGCTGAGGCCTGAGCAGAAGGCAGAGTGAAGTTAACATGATGCACTTCTACTGCATGCTTATAATGCTAATAAAAATTATAACAGAATATTTACCTTATTTCCATTTTTGTCTGGGTAAGGACTATTTTACCTATCATTTTGTGTTTAAGAATCTCAGAAGATAACATCATTTAAGACTGACATCCAGGATGTTTCTTTTCTGAGAGATAAACTAAAGGAGTATTATGTAGCTATGATTTCTGCTCAGAAGGACTCTGAAAGGAGAAAATGATAGTGGGATACTTGATATTATAAGGAATTACAAGGTAAGAGGATAGTTTCATGCTATCAAATAGTAGGAAAATTGGGATCCCTGTTCTGACAAGAGGGAAGACTGCAGCCAGAGTCTATGATTTTCCTGACTATTACTCCAGTGGTTGAATCTCTAGGGATGAAAGACCATCCATATTAGTTGAAGACAGTGATAGCTCAAGTAATTCACAACTTCAGTAATAAGACTATACAAACCAGGGGGCCTTAAGACACTTTTTAGTTATTTATAAGATCAGAAAAACAACTGTAGTATACAAATGGGTTTGAAAATATCAAGGACATAAAACAACAATAGGTCATAGTAAAACTACCTACTTAACATATGATGTTCAAGGCATAATAAATGAAGAAATTAAATATATAGGCAATGACTATTGATAGAATGTTTATAATTTGTACTTTTCATTCCAGGGGGGTTAGAGGAGATGTGGTGGTTTGCTTAAAGGTATGGTTGTTGAGAGTTTTTGTTCTTACTATTTGTTCTGTATATCACAGTGATTGCAAATTAAAGGAAATTTAGTTTACAAACTGATATATTTTATTTTATATTGCCTAGATTTTTCAATGTGTTCCTCTCTCCTCATCTTCCTCCCAAAGAGTCATCCCTTAAAACAGAGAATTTTTTAAATCAACATATTAATTAAATTTGACACATAGTTTCTCTTTTAGGTGCTTTTTTCATATTTCTTCTTTGGAGTCAAACATGGTCTTTATAATTTCAAAGCAACCATTCTTGATTGTTTTGTTCTTCTTTTGATTTATATTTTTGTAATGATTGTAGTCATATACTGTTTTCCTAGTGCTGTTTACTTCAGTTTGTATCAATTCATAAACACTTTTCTATGCTTTTCTATATTCTTTCTCGTCATAGTTTTTTTTGCAGTAGAGTAATATTCCATCATGTACCATAATTTGTTTGTCAATTGACAAGCATCTACTTTGCCTCCAAATCTTTGCTAACACAAAAAACTACTACAAATATTTTGGTTATACTGAGCCTTTAGTTATTGGGATTTTTTCATTGATCTCCTTGGGGCTATATACCAACTTGAGGAGTTTCTGAATCAAAGGATACAGACATTTTAATAACTTTTTTATCTTAATTCAAAATTGTTTTCCAAAATGGTCGAATCAATTCACAGATCCAAATAGAGAGTATTTATTCTGCCTGATTTTTATTTTGTTCTGTTCCTTTAACACAACTCTCTAACATTGATATTGCCCACTTTATGTCACTGCCAGTTTGGTTTCTTTGAATTGCATTTATTTTTTTTAGTGATTTGGAATATTCTTTCATTTGATGGTTAATAATTTAGTATTCTTTTTAGAACTACTTGTTCATATCTTTTTAACCACATATCTACTGTAAAATGGCTTTTGGTCTTAAGTATTTCTATAAGTTATTTATATTTTGGATATTAGGTTCTTATCAGATATATTTCTTACAAAGACTTTTCCTAGTTAATTCTTTCCCTTCTATTTGCACAAATTTTAGTAATTTTAAAAAATTTTCACTATGATGTTATACATTGTAATCAGTTGATTTTTCAGAGTGGTAATAGGGATGTACTGAATTATTATAAATATTCTAAACCCCAAATTGAATAAATTCTTGGAGTACCTGTCAAAGGCAGATCATTGGAAGCTTTCAAAGTTTTTTTGAATTAGAAAATGACATGATCAATTCTACATAGTTAAATGGCACAGTGGATAGAGTGCTGGGCCTGGAGCCAAAAAAAATCATTTTCCTGAGCTCAAATCTGGCCTCAGATATGTACTAGCTATGTGACCCAGGGCAAGTCACTTAACCCTGTTTGCTTCAATTTCCTCATCTGTAAAATTAGCTGAAGAAGAAAATGGCAAAATATCCCAGTATATTTGCCAAGAAAACCTCAAATGTGGAACAAAAATGTGGACATGATTGAAAAATAACTGTACAACAATCAAAGGACCCACACTGTGCTATCTTCTTTATTAAGCTTGAAAACCACATTGTCCGTTATGAAAATCTCTTTCCTCTTCCTATTCCCTCTCCAGTTCTGGAACCAAACAAATCAAATAAACTCTGATATTTTTCCTACATGTGGATTGTTAATTCTATTGTCCTATAGTCCCATTCATTACCCTTCTAACTTTTCAGACCAAAGTACCTCTCCTTGACTATGATTCCAACTTTTAATATTGTTTTCCCCAAGAATATTAAAAATACTGATTTTGCTTTTCTATTTGTATCCTCAGTGCTTTATAAACAGTAAATGTTAATAAATACTTTTTCCCCCACTATTAATATATTCCCCACTGCTTTGAATTCCATTCTCATTTACTAAGCCCAAGTTCCTTCCCTTCCACCTGCTTCCCCTCCAAAAACCCTTGAGTGATATCTGTCCATTTAATCAACTTACCCTTTATTTCATTGTTCAAATGAAAGAGAAAAACCTGTCATTTAAAGAGATTTCTGACCCTTGATAAATGATCCATTTTAACAGTGCAAGCAAACAAAATTTTGTTGCTTTTTGGGATTGCCTACACTTGCTATGAATAATTGCTTTTGTGACTGCTATATAGAGCTAGCTTTAGGGAAATTTTCAAGTTAACTACAATCTTGTCATGCTCAATTTACTGAAAATTCTCATCTTAGAAGATCTCCCTCCTTCTCTCTCAAAAGTTCAAGGGCACTTCTTTCCTTTCCCTAATGAAAATCTTTCAAAACAGGGAAATAGGTAGAAATAGGTGACAAGGAAAAAAAATAATGTTAAAAAAAAAAACAACCCTGAAACCAAATTTGAATTCAGGTCTTCTTGACTTCAAGTCCAGAACTCTCTTCATATACCACATATCCACCTAGGCTCTAAAAATCACAAAAGACAGTCTTGGTTTAAAAAAGTCATACCAGAATAGAAGGTGATCCATTTCCGTGGGGAATGAGTATAATCCCAGGCCCAATAACTTGGATAATGATTCCTAGGCCCAGGGAGGAAGCAGATGGGAAAAGGAATCAAGTCAATTATCACAATAGGGGAAAGTAAACCTAAAAAAACAGTAGGAATCTTGACATAAAACATGTCCTGCTTGTCATTTAAAAAAAAATCACCAAAGATGAAATGGTGAGGTTCAAGCATGGAGGAAGTATGAACAATATTGAAGGCACCTGGGGGAAAACCCCTAATCATTACATCCTATTTAGGGTTCTGAGCAAGGGACATTTTTTTATAATCTCATAGTTTCTTTATTGGAAGAGTGGGGAACTTTTCTCCCATGAAAACATTAGGAGCCTCTGGTCCAGAATGAAAACTAAATCATAAAGAAAATTCTTCCCCTAAGAGACAACAATTAGTAAAAATAGAGAGAAAATGTTTCTTTTCTAAAGAGGAAACCAAGGAGACTAAAATATTTTAAATTTTTTAAAGAATGCAATTAGTGAAATACCACACAGTATAGGGATATCAAACTAGAGAGTTGTTATTAAGAAGAATTACACCAGTTGGATGTTGGTTCCCTAGGGGAAAACACTAGTCAACTCAACTTAGTAGTATTTCTAAGTCTATTTCTGACATTCTATACTCTAAAATCCCTCTCAGCTCTGAAAGTCTATATTCTTAGGTTCAATCTCATTATTATTATGACTATTTATTATATGTTAAAATATCATTATTATTAACTACTTAGTAGTAGTAATAGTAAAAGAACTAACATTTATAGAATGTTTTATAGATTTAGGTCATTTGAGTCATGTAACAAACTTGTGAAGTCATGCTATTATTAATCTCATTTTACAAATGAGGACTCTGAAGGAAATTAGGGGGTTTGTCCAATTCAAACAACTAATAAATGTCTGAGGCAGGATTTTAAGTCAGGACTACTCTATCTACTGTGCTACGTAGATTTTTTTCAGTCTCTTGAGGGGAAAAATTATAGATTTAGCAACACTTTTAAAAAACTCTATTCCAAAATTAGTATAGGACAAATCTAGGGCAAATGAGATGAGGAAACTTGGGATTAAAAAGGGTCCTGGAACAGGTGCACCTTTATATAAAGACCTTGCATTTCAGATCTATAGTTCACAATTTTCTTCTATTCACCCAGAAAATCAGCAGAGGTATCTGAGCTCATCTTATTTCCCTAAGTCTATTTTTAAAATTCCTAGGTAGGAGTTAGCAACATTTTAGCTATAAATAGAGGCCACTGATTTTATGATCAGAGAAAATGAGTCCATCATATTTTTAAAAGCACACACATACTATTTATAGTGTAAGACTTTTTTTTTACAACTGAAACATAGTCTGAAAATTCTCAATTATTTTTTCTCTTGACCTTATATAAAAATTTATCAGTCAAGGAGAAAGAATGTCATTCCAAATCACTTAAAATATAAAAGCTCACATTTCAGAAGAAGGGATGATCCAAAATGTATGAAATTGACAATCTTTGAGAAAAAATAAATTACACTTATGGAAATTAAATAGTGTAAAATTTTCTATGATCATAACAGTGTGCTTAGATGACAAAAGCATTTTAAGTAACCCATCCTAATGTCCCCCTTGCACTTCAAAAGACAACGCAGGAAAAAAAAAAGCATTCACATCAGTGAGTAGATGTCAGCTGTGGCTCCATGATGTTCTCAAAGAACAGGACCCTGAGAAATACATGCTTTACTCACATGCCTGGTTTATAGGACTCCACATGATACAGCCACTACTCCTTACCCTACAAGCTTCTCATTCTCTCCTTAATCTGTCATTTCAGTACACTAAATCCAGTTATTAAACATAATTCAAACACAGTAAGGGGGAAAGGAGGGGCTCAGGTGAAATTGGAAGATACTCTCCCTACCTGGTCTGGATAAGTTAGCAAAACAATAACAACAAAACAGCTCTAGTATTTTTATAACTCAATTTATCTTAGATTTATTAAGAGAACAGAGAATATTTCTAGTCAAATCATATGAAGGAAAACTAAGAAACATCCTTCAGTTGGAAAGGAGAAGAGAGAGGAAAAACTTGGAGGGAGAAGAGATTATGGAGATTATATGGCCCTCTTTGGACACTGTGGAGAGGCCAAGGTTCAGGAAAAGTAAGGACAAGCTGGCTACACAGCAAGCCAGGCCCAAGTGAGTTGAAGTTTTAATTCTTTGATCCTGGGTCCAGGGCTTCTTTAATCATAGTCTGGGCTACATTCTTCAAGAATTAGTATTTTGGAATCTAGTTGGCAATGTTAAGGGTGTAAGTACTTCCCCTAGGAGCATCTATTAAAAACAATTAAAAGCTTCAAATGAACATTTAAAAGGAAAGAAAAGCACTACTTTTCCATTTCATAAAAGATAGCAAGGGCTGCTCTGGGGGTAGAGAGGCTTCTGGAAAGAGGTGGAACACCAGAATGCCTGGGGCCCAAGGCTACCCCAGGAGATCAGCTTGAAGCCACTGCCAACTCTAGTAAGGACAAAGGATAGATCTTCCACTGTTGGGGAAAAACAACAAAAAAACGCTTTATGGTCTTGGTTCTTGCTATGTCCTTTTAATAAACAGCCCTTTGTAAAAGCCAAATTATGTGAATTGACTAGCTTATGGTGTCAGTGATAATCACTAATAGTGAAGATAATAAGACATTTTTTTTTTATTTTTTTCTTTATTAAAACTTTTTATTTGCAAAACATGTATGGGTAATTCTTCAACATTGACCCTTACAAAGCTTTCCATTACAAATTTCACCCCCTCCCCCACTCCCCACTCCTCGTCTAGATGGCAGGAAATCCACTACATGTTAATTATGTTAAAATACTTGACAAGTCGAATATATGTATACATATTTCCACACTTATCATTGTTGTGCAAGAAAAATCTTATCTACCAGAAAGACATATCAGATAAAGGAAAGACAATGTAAGCAAACATCAATGGAGAGCAAGAAAATGTTATGTTGTGGTCCACATTTCATGTCCCTCTCTCTGGGTGTATATGACTTTCTTCACTGAACAATTGGAACTGGTTTGAAACATTTCATTGTTGAAGAGAGCCTTGTCCATCAAAACTGATCATTATATAGTATTGTTGCCGTGTATAATGATCTCCTGGTTCTGCTCATTTCACTCAGCATCAGTTCATGCAAGTCTCTCCAGGCCTCTCTGAAATCTTCCTGCTGGTCGTTTCTTACAGAACAATAATATTCCATAACATTCATATACCATAATTTATTCAGCCACTCTCCAATTGATGGGCATCCATTCAGTTTCCAGTTTCTTGCCACTACAAAAAGGGCTGCCACAAATATTCTTGCACATGTGGGTCCCTTTCCCTCCTTTAAGATCTCTTTGGGATATAGGCCCAATAGAAACACTGCTGGGTCAAAGGGTATGCACAGTTTGATAACTTTTTGAGCACAATTCCAAATTGCTCTCCAGAATGGTTGGATCCGTTCACAGTTCCACCGGTTTTAATAAAGAAAAAAAATTTTTTAAATATCTTATCTTCACTATTAGTGATTATCACTGAAACCATAAACTAGTCAATCCACATAATTTGGCTTTTACAAAGGACTGTTTATTAAAAGGACATAGCAAGAACCAAGACCATAAAGCGTTTTTTTTGTTGTTTTTCCCCAACAGTGGAAGATCTATCCTTTGTCCTTACCAGAGATGGCAATGGCTTCAAGCTGATCTCCTGGGGTAGCCTTGGGCCCCAGGCATTCTGGTTTTCCACCTCTTTCCAGAAGCCTCTCTACCCCCAGAGCAGCCCTTGCTATCTTTTATGAAAGGGAAAAGTAGTGCTTTTCTTCAGTTTAAAATGTTCATTTGAAGCTTTTAATTGTTGTTAATAGGTGCTCCTAGGGGAAGTAAGTCTACTTACACCCTTAACATTGCCAACTAGGTCCCAAATGTATTAGTGTCCCAGTTTTCCCACATTCCCTCCAACATTCATCATTATCTTTTCCTGTCATTTTAGCCGATCTGACAGGTGTGTAATGGTATCTCAGAGTTGTCTTAATTTGCATTTCGCTGATCAATAGTGATTTGGAGCACCTTTTCATATGACTAGAAATAGTTTTAATTTAATCATCTGAAAATTGTCTGTTCATATCCTATGACCATTTATCGATTGGAGAATGGCTTGAATTCGATAATAAGACATTATTGATTGATAATTGATATTGAGCTTGATTTGATAAGCATTATAGAAAAACCTCACTTCTCCCTGGGCACCAGTAGAATCCTAAGGCAAAGAGCTAGCCATCTAGATTTCTGGGGAATCAAGTTGTCATTGGAATTGGGAGTTGGGATAATGATTCCTAGAGTTTTGAAGACTATATATATATGTGTGTGTGTGTGTACATTAATATACCCATATATATCATATACATAGTACACAGTAGCTTAAAAAGGTCAAGATCTCCCACTGCATCCAGAGTCATTTCTGGTCATCCTGATCTATATCTGTCCCCTGGATCCAGATACCTCCAAAGGAGAAAGTGAATCTTGTGACCTTGCACAGCCCATTCTCACTCAAATCCAATTCATTTGCATGTCATAGTATCACATCCCTGATGTCATGGTTATCTTTTTTTTTAATTATTTTTTTTATTTTATTTGTATAACATATGTGTGGGTAATTCTTCAACAATAACCCTTACATAACTTTC
>JAJPUD010018792.1:15055-27896 GCA_023553655.1 Myrmecobius fasciatus | reverse complement strand
CTTCCAGAGCAGTCTCCATTAGGGGAGTGGGAGGGGGGCTGCTCCTCCAAACCCCATTAAAAGGGCTTTCATCGTTGGGAGCCCCAGGCTCAGCTCTGCTGGGACCTGGCCGTGCTGACAATCTGTCTGTGGGGGGAAGAGGGTGAGAAGCAGAGGGAGGACTCGGGCTTCGTCACTTCCGCAGCTCGGGGCAGGGGCCGCTTCTCCCCGGCCCCCCTCCCTCCCTTTCTGCCTCCCCCCCGGCCCCCAGCCTCAAATGCGGGGCTCGGTGTCGGGGCGCTGCCCCTGGAAGGGAACGTGTATTTCTGTGTCCCTGCGTGTGAAGGTTCAGTCGTACTTAAGCCACTAAATATGTATGAAGCACCTACTGTGTGCTGCTCTGCAGCTCTGGGAGAGGCCCTCGCTGGTCCTACCACGCGCATTGCTCCCGCGGGGGGCGAGGAAAGGCCTTCTTCCCCACTCCCTGCATCTCTTCTCACCTCGGCTGCACTGACTTGGCTTGGGCACAAGCATTTTAACGGCCTCCCTTTCACCTCTGGGACGACCCCCCCCGGGCCTGGCTGAGAATCCCCCCGCAGCCACAGGGGAAGGCGCTCCCTTTCTGTCCGGGTCACTCGTGTGCGCCCGTGTCCCCAGTTTGAGCTAAGGGCAGCCCACTGCTCGTCCCCGGCCCCTCCTCGTCCCCGGCCCCTCGTCCCCGGCCCCTCCTTGTCCCCCGGCCCTTCATCCCCCGGCCCCTCTCCCACTTCCTTGCGACGCTGGGCCCGGAGCCTCTCCCTCACTCGCGTTCTTAGCGTCTGAGTTTGATTGGTTCTGATTCCTGCTTAGCCCGTGTGTCTGGAGGGGAGATGACAGGTACATGGCTAAGCACAAGGGAGAGCGTGATGGGGACAAGGCAGATGAAGCGCCGGGGACGTCAGAGCGGGGAAGAAAGCACTTCCAGCTGCGGCTGACGAGAAGGGACTGCTGGAGGAGGAGGGAGGAAGAGGGAGGGGAGGAGGAGGAGGGGGAGGAGGAGGAGGGGGAGGGGGAGGAGGAGGAGGAGGGGTTCCAAAGACAGAGAGCTCGAGGAGGGGAGCACAGGATGAGACCCGGATGGCCTGGGTGCTAGGGCAGGGTCCCGGCTTCCCGCTGTGGCCTTAGCCAGCTCCCCCACCGGGATCCAGAGGAGCCCAGGATGGAGCTGTGGCCAGCGGCCAGCATCCCGAGACAGAGGGGAGCTAAGAATAAAAGCTAAGTGTGGCGGCTCCCCTGGGCCCATTCTGGCCCCCGGCTCCTGCTGAGGCGGCCAGGCGGCTGGAGGGCGGAAGGCCGGGCACAGGCCGAGCCGGGCACAGGCCGAGCCGGCCGGGTGCCCCCCTCAGCCCGTTCGCCAACAAGAAGGGTATTAACAACACCATTTCAGTAGCACCTTAAGCCGGACAGAGCGCTCCCCAGAAGTCAGGGCTGTAAGGGAGAGGCAACTGGCCCGACCCGATGCCCAAGGGGCAGCCAGCCTGCTCCCAGTGACGGGGGGCTCACACTTCCTGAGGAGGCCCCTCTGACCAGGGGGGGTAGCTCTCCGGGGTCTGCACCTCTGGGGGGCCCCAGCTTAGGGATCCATTTTAAGACGGTCGCCCCGGCACCATGCTTGGCACTCCCTGCCCCCCATGCCCTTCAAACCACCAGCATTAAGCATTACTGCAGGCGCCGGCTCCATCGCCCTCTCTGGCTCCGCTCATCGGTCTTTCAGACCCGTGGTCATGAGGCCCATTTCACAGATGGGGAGACTGAGCCCCATCTCCTGCCTTTGAGAGCACGGGCTCAGGCTTCTTTTGGGGGGAGAAGCACAGGCCCCGGTGGGCCGTGCTCTAGACCTGACTCCTGATGGAGCCAGGTGCGAATTCTGCCTTCCCACATCTTGCATCTGTGTGACTGGGAAATGCTTCGTGAGCCCCAGACCCCGGCGAAGCAGAACCTCCTGTTGGGCCACAAGCCGCCGGAGCCGCGCCGCGTACATGCTCCCCAAGTGTGACCCCTCCCACGGCCATCGCCGCCCTCCTCCCGACACAATGCTGGCACAGGGACAGAGATGGACGGTCCCTGCCCGGACGGGCTCAAGGTGAGGGCCTGAGGGAGAACAGGCCCTGGGCCCATCCCCGAGTCCTGGAAGAGACCACGGGGGACAGGGCGGTCTGAGACAGAGACAGGGGCTCTCGTCCGGAGCGTGCACAGGGAGGCTGGGGATCAGAGGGGGAGGCCAGGGACCGGAGGGGGAGGCCGGGACCGGAGGGGGAGGCCGGGACCGTGTCTTCTAGGAGCGGGCATCCAGGGCCCCTGCCAACCACCTGCAGGCTGTGCTGTGGCTCTGACTTATAACAGGAATAGAGGGGAGCTCCTGAGGGGCAGAGAGGTTACTGGTAACCTCAGTGATTAGTGCAGGGTCTGACACAGACTAAATGCCTAACAGTGCTCTATCATCCACTCATCCATCTATCATCTGTCTCAATCAATCATCTATGTATCCATCCATCTATCCAGCCGTCAATCTATGTCTATCATTTATTTGTCTGTCATTTATCTGTATCTGTCATTTATCTTTCTGTCTGTCATTTATCTGTCTCTTGTCATTTATCTGTCTCTGTCATTTATCTGTCTCTGTCTGTCATTTATCTGTCTCTGTCATTTATCTTTCTGTCTGTCATTTATCTGTCTCTGTCATTTATCTGTCTCTGTCATTTATCTGTCTGTCTGTCATTTATCTGTCTCTGCCTGTCATTTATCTGTCTCTGTCTGTCATTTATCTGTCTCTGTCATTTATCTGTCTGTCACTTATCTGTCTCTGTTATTTATCTGTCTCTGTCATTTATCTGTCTCTGCCTGTCATTTATCTGTCTCTGTCTGTCATTTATCTGTCTCTGTCATTTATCTGTCTCTGTCTGTCATTTATCTGTCTCTGTCATTTATCTGTCTCTGTCATTTATCTTTCTGTCTGTCATTTATCTGTCTCTATCATTTATCTGTCTCTGTCTGTCATTTATCTGTCTCTGTCATTTATCTGTCTCTGCCTGTCATTTATCTGTCTCTGCCTGTCATTTATCTCTCTGTCTGTCATTTATCTGTCTCTATCTGTCATTTATCTGTCTCTGTCATTTATCTGTCTCAATCACTCATCTATCATTTAATCATCTATGTATCCATCCATCTATCCAGCCATCAGTCTATGTCTATCATTTATGTCTTGATCAATCTATCATTTATCTATCATTTATTTGTGTCTTGTCATTTATCTGTCTGTCATTTATCTTTCTCTATTGATCAGTCTATCATTTATCTGTCATTTATCTGTCTCGATCAATCTACCTATCATTTATGTGAATCCGTCTGTCTGCCTATCATTTATCTGTCTCGATCGATCAATCTGTCATTTATCTGTCTCTGTCTGTCACTTAGCTGTCTCGATCACTCATCTGTCTGTCCACCTGTCATCCATGTATCTATCTGGTGAAGGCGCATTTCTGGCTCGTCTCTTTCCTCAAATTCAGGGAGCTGGGAGCAGAAAGGGGACTTAGGGATCGTGGGGTTTTTGCGTATCCTTAAAGCCCTGCTCGTTACCCATTCTTTAGGGCACAGCGCCCGAGTCCCAGGCCACTGCCATCTACAGCGAAGCAAATTTGTCACATCTGGAGAGTACTCAACTTTCCCAAGGCTTTTTTTTTTTTTTTTTTTTTGCTGAGGCAATTGGGGTTAAGTGACTCACCCAGGGTCACCCAGCTAGGGAATGTTAAGTGTCTGAGACCAGATTTGAACTCAGGTCCTCCAGACCTCAGGGCTGGTGCTCTATCCACTGCACCAACTAGCTGCCCCTCCCCCAGGTTTTTGTATTTACCCTTTCAGGTAGGGAAGCTAAGCTTTGTAAGCCCCATTTTACAGATGGGGAAACTGAGGCGGAGAGGAAGACACCTGCCTTCCACAGGTCATTGGGCAAGTCCCGGGAGTGCTCCAAGCCTGTTTGCTCATACTGGGATGAGCTGTAGGGACCCCCAACTCGGCGGGTCTGAATCTGACTTGGGGTCCTTCCTCCTCAAGCCGCTCCTCTTCCAGAGCCCCCCTTTCTGGAAGGGCACCCCTTGCTCCCGGCACTCAGGCTCCGTTCTTCTTGTCCCCCCTTACAGGAGCCATATCCAGCCCAGGTCTTTTTGCTCCTCTGCTCGGGGTTCCCCTTCTTGCCCCTCACGCGGCTGTGGGCCCAGCCCGGGGCCTCTGCACCTCTCACCTGCACTGCTCACTGTACCTGCCCCCAGTGTGGTCTTCCTCCCTCCCTCTGGGCCCCTGCTCCTGATCATTTGTCAGAATCTTCCTTTTCAGGACCTGACCCGGGACTCCCTCCCTCACTCTGTAGCTCCCCAGTGCCCCCCGAATAAAATCCGTCACCCTCGGCCTTCCCCCGTCAGCCCCTAGCCTGTCCTGCGGAGGTGTCCGGTCTGACGCCAGTCCCTGGCTCAGCTGGCCAGCTGTTACCGCCTGCCTGACTGTGGCAGCTCTGGCACCCCCCATTCTCTAGAGCAGATGAAATCCTACAGGGAGAGCTAAGGCTTCTCCCTTCCCCACCCATACCCGCGGCCAGGACCCCCTGCCTGCAGAGAGGGTCTGTCCCTGCAGAGAGGGTCCGTGCCCGCAGAGGGTCTGTGTCCACAGAGAGGGTCTGTGCCCGCAGAGAGGGTCTGTGCCTGCAGAGGGTCTGTGCCCGCAGAGAGGGCCTGTGCCAGGGGCGGGCAGAGATTCTCCATTGCTGGATTCTGCATGGATGCTTAGGCACTGACTAGCTCTGGGGTGGCCCTGCCACGCCGTGCCAGTCCCGCCACGCTTGAGCTCCGCCGCTCGCACCCGCCGTTGGCTCGCCAGGTCACGGGGCCGTGATCCGGGGTCCTGCCCGCGCCTGACTAATGGTGTCTACCTGGGCCTGGCACCGAGTCAAAGGCAGAAAGGGACTCCTGGGAAGTGGCTCCCGGCGGCCGCCTCCGATCACTTAGCGGGATGTCAGGCCGTTTCCTGAAACTCTCCAGCCAGCCTTTGATGGATGGTGTCCTTGGCAGGACTGAGACACCAGGAGGAGCGGGGGGGGGGGGTCTCGGGATGGAAACGGGCTGGGGAAGGGAGGGGTCGGAGGGGTCTCTATGGAGAAGATTCTGCCCACGGCTTCCATTCCCAGGCCAGATTTCAAACCCCCCTCCCCATTTCCAAATCCTAGGAGGAAAAAGCCTTCTATCCATCTATCAATATCTGTCTGTCTATCTGTCTGTCCATCCATCTGCCTGTCCATCCATCCATCCACCCATCCACCCCTCTGTCTGTCAGTCCATCCATCTGTCTGTCCATCCATCCATCCATCCACTCCTTTATCTATCTGTCAGTCTGTCTATCCATCCACCCCTCTGTCTGTCTGTCTGTCCATCCATCCATCCACCACCCCTCTATCTATCTGTCGGTCTGTCTGTCCGTCCATCCATCCACCCCTCTGTCTGTCTGTCTCTCCATCCATCCACCCCTCAATCTGTCTGTCTGTCTGTCCATCCATCCACCCCTCTATCTGTCTGTCTGTCTGTCCATCCACCCACCCCTCTATCTATCTGTCGGTCCGTCCGTCCATGCATCCACCCCTCTATCTGTCTGTCTGTCCATCCATCCATCCATCCATCCATCCACCCCTCTATCTATCTGTCGGTCTGTCCGTTCGTCCATCCATCCATCCACCCCTCTATCTATCTGTCGGTCCGTCCATCCATCCATCCATCCACCCCTCTATCTGTCTGTCTGTCTGTCCGCCCGTCCATCCATCCCTCTATAGAAATGACACACCTCACTCCCCCCCAAACTCTGCCAGCGAGAGACGGAGCCAGGAGCCCAATTCAGGACACAAACACATGGAGAAGTATTGGGGGGAGGCAAGAGGCCACTGTGTCCTGAGGGTCAGTGGGCCGGCCGTAAGGCGGGGATGTGCCCGGTTTGGGGGGGGGGTTGTGCCAAATGAATGGGAAGGCACAGACGAACTCCACGGGATGGGCGAGCAGGGACGAGTGGCGATCTGTAACCCCGGAGGGAATGTCCCCCTCAGTGAGATCCCGTAGCCGTTGGAGACGGGGCCGGACCGTTGAGACAAAGTTCTGGGGGAGCTTTGGTCCAGACTGGACACCCCTGGGCCAGCAAGAGCAAGCCAAGGTGACGGCATCTGGGCCGGACGTGAGGGGGGGCTCCTGCCAGAGTTCTAGGAGGGCGCCGGACACCAGAGTGAGAGGCTATGGCGGCCTCCCTGAGCCGCTCCAGTGCCCGGGGGACAGCGCACCTAGGCAAGGGTGGGGACTGGACCCAGAGCCTGGGGCACCTTTGGGGGCGCTTGTGCCCTTGGGGGCAGGGCCCCCCGCTTCCCCCCTGTCTCAGCCTGGATGCTGCTAATTAAACTGACTCCCAACCAGTTTTTGCAGGAGGGGAAACTGAGGCACATAAGTTAAGTCAGCGAGGGCCCGGGACAGAAATCAGGCCTGGCCTTTGTGACTTCAGTCCAGCGTGTGATCTCACTTGTCCCAGCTCTGCAGACATGACCCGTCACCCTTGGGAGCTACAATAATGGGGGTGACTAATAATCCATAATAATAATTAGCATTTACCTAGCACACGGTCTGAAAGCGCTTTACAAATAATGGGGGGGGTGCAACTGTTCCATTTCACAGATCAGGAAACTGAGGCCGGGAGCTGGTCAGATAGGTGTCTGAGGCAGGATTCGTACCCGTCTCTCTGCAGAGAAGGGCCGAGGGTCCCTTCCAGCCCTGCCCCCGGGTAACTGTGTCATGGGCACAGGGTGTGATGCCCGGCCGGGTCCGGGAAAGGGGAAGGGTCTCTGGGCCCAAAGAGCGAGGTCCCTGCGGGGGCCCAGGCGGCCGGCAGGAGGCGGAGGCCCCGGCCCGGAGAGGGAAGCGAGGAGGGACCCGCCGGGGCCAGGAGCTCAGCCAGACTGGAGGAGGCTCAGAGGAAGAGGGGCCTTGGGTGCCAGGGGCAGGGGCTGTGCCCAGTGCCAATCACTGAGACCCCCCCCCAACAATCCTGCCGTTGGCCGCCACGAGGGGTCTCCTGGCCTCTGGGGGAGGGGGCTGGGACGGGCCTCCTGGCCTCTATCTGGGTGCCTCCCCTCCCCCCCTTCCCCCCCGCTGCCTCCCTCCCTGGGGGGCCTGTTCCCACTCTCCCAGCCCCCTCCCCCAGCCCCCTCCCCCAGGGGGAGCCTCACACAGACCGGGCTTGTGAGGGGCGCAGGCTTCTGAAGGAAGTCCTGGTTCTCCGGCCTGGAAGAGCTCAAAGCTCCCTTTGTGAGGGTTCCCACTCCCCGCGGGGCCGTCACACAGAGGGCGGCCTTTCAGTAGCCTTGACCCGGGGCAGGGGGCCCGGGGGGGCAGGCGGCCCACGGGGTCTCCCTCACAAAGGGTCCCCGTGTCCTGCCGGGTCGCGGCCTGACCCGGTCCGGGCCGGGCCCAGCAGGAAGTCGGGGGGCCCTGCTGCTGCCCTTCCCCCTCTGCCATCATGGAGCGGGCAGAGTGTGAGGGCCCCAGTGCCAGGGGAGGGGGCAGGGGGGCCCAGTGCCAGGGGAGGGGGCAGGGGGGCCCAGTGCTGGGGGAGGGGGAAGGGCCCCAGTGCCAGGGGAGGGGGCAGAGGGGCCCAGGGCCAGCAGGAGGGAAGACTGGAGGGCAGGAGTGGCTTCCCCAGAGCTGAGGGGACCAAGCAGGGCCCGGGCCGGGCCGGGGGGACAGACAGACGTCCCGACCACAAGGCAAGTGACTGAAGCAGCGGCTGGAGATCCCGGGTCCGAACGGACCCGCTTCCTCATCTGGACGTGGGCACAAGCGGCTGAGGAACTGCCTGGCAGAAAGGCCCCCTCAGCGAGCCGCCCACGGTCTCACAGCATCAGAGAAGCCCCTTCCCACTGTCGGCCCCGGCCCCGGATCGTGGCAGAAAACTCTGCCATGGGGGGGGGGCGCTCATGGATTATTGCCCCCCCAGGGAGAGCCTGGGCCAGGCAGGCCGTGGGGGGCCGGGGCATGTGGGATGGGTAGTACAGTCCCTCCCAAGGCCCAGCAGCAGTGGCCCCACCCAGAGACCCTCAGAGTGGCCGATGGAACCATAAACAATCAGCGGGGTTCCTATCAATAACAAGCGCCCCCAGGAGTCACCCCGCTTCCCTCGGGGGTCCCACCCGCGCTCCCCAGGCCGAGCCCGGGGACCAGCCAGGGTGGCCCGGCCTCGCCTGCAAGGGGCTTCCGTCCTGACACACGCGGCCGATACGGGCCTGGCCCCGAGCTCGAGAGGGAGGGGCCGCGGAAGGGCCAGCGCCCGGTTCTGGGGGCTTGGGAGGCCAAATAATGGAGGAAACGCGGGAGCAGAGAAGGAAAGCCGGGCTCAGACGCGCAGACGGGGGGGTGCGTCCGTCTCGCTGAAATACGGGGGGCTGGGGGACCGTCTCCTCATCAGAGACAAGGGGACACGGGGGCGGAATCTGGGGAGCACAAGGCCCCCACCTGCCGAGGTACCCCCTGGAGGTGGCGGCGGTGGGCCCGGTTTGTGAATGGGGGCCTCTGGGCAGCCGCACGCTGCCTCGTCATGCCCAGCCTCACTCTGGGCTCTGCTGGCACAGGCTGCCGTACCCAGTGGCAGAGTGCCAGGCTCCGGGAGCCTGAGAGACTGAAGGACTAAGAACTGGCTCCCCGGTTCGGCTGAAGATGTGGGAGGGGGCGTGCAGCGTCCTGGAACATGAAGAGGGCACTGCCCGGGCAAAGCAAGGGCACTGCCCAGGCAAAGCAAGGGCAGGGGTGACTTCCTTTATGATTCATTTCTATTTGTAGGCATTTATTAAGCGCTTGCTGTGAGCGTCAGCCTTTAGATGTGAATCATCCCATGCCCTCCTAGCAGGAGGACAAAACGAGAACACCCGCGAATAAAACGCATTTATTAGGCCTCTGCTGTGTACGTGGCATTTCTGATGGACCCGGAGCCTCTCAGATGAAACGCAGAGCAGAGACTTAGAGCAGGAAGGGCAACGGAGGCCAGAAGGCAGGGAAGTGGCTTGCCCCCAGTCCCGCGGGCAGCATCTGTGCCACACTGCCCTCATGGGGCACACAGGAACCCACCGCTCGGGGGCATTAACGAACGCCTGGCACCGCGTCATAATCCCGGGAGAGAAGGCGCCCTCTGACCCGGGCTTTGCTGGAGGTGGGCACGGCTGAGAAGGGAGGGCTGCCCACCCTGTGGCAGAGCGCCCAAGGGGTATCTGGAGGGCACTAGGGAGTCAGCGAAGGTTCCAGAGCAGAGGAGGTGCCAGTGATGTGGGGGAAGAGCAGTTCCCCCAGACACAGGAAGGAGCCTCGCTCTCCTCCCGCCGGCCTGGAGCCAGAGAGCCGGGTTCAAATCTTGCCTCTGATGGGAATAACGGTGGCCTTCAGTGAGTCCCTCTACCTGCACAGGTCTCCCTTTCATGGCCCTTGCCACGTTTTACTCCCTGGGGGCCTAAGGACTGGGAACAGGAAGCAGAGGGGGGCGATCGACAGCCCTGAGAAACTGAGGGACAGGGCCCCCGACACCCAGCTCTGCCCCTCAGTGCCCTCCGCGAGGCCGCCTGGCACACCTCCCTCGGCCCTGCCCAGTCGGTGCCCACCACCCGATGCCCTCGGCCCCCGCCCAAGTGGCTGCCTCCCCTCCCCGTGTGGGGGTCTCGGGCTCGGCCGGGGCCTGGAAACACTGCTTCTGCCTCCGAAAAGGCTCCTCCCCCGCTGCCTCCCTCTAATTAACTAGTTCAGCTCCTCCAATTAGATCCAGTTACCACCTCCCCCCCCCCAAACCGGCTCATTAGCAGACCTGCTGACAACTCCTTCTGGCTGCTTCCATTGGCAGCTCCGCCACCCATCTGCCACGTGAGCCGGGGGAGGAGGGAGGGGGGAGGAGGGGGAAAAGGGAGGGGGAGGGAGAAAGAGAAGGGGGAGGGGGGAGGAGGAGGGAGAGGGAGGACAGGGAGGAGGGGGAGGGAGAAAGAGAAAGGGAGGAGGGGGAGGGAGGAAGAAAAGGGGGAGGAGAGGAGAAAGGGGAGGGGGAAGGGGAGGAAGGCCCCCTGCTGTGTCCCTGGGGTGCTCATTCAGGTGCTCCCTGACCCCTGCCTCCCCATCCCTTGCACCCCCAAATAGTGCGCTCAGCCAGCCCCTCTCCTTGATCTCTCACCAAGTCATGGCTTGAATTGATGGGGGGCGCTGGGCGCCCACACCGGCCCGTCTCGACAAAAGTCCAGAAGGAACCAGCCCGGGTTCTCCCCCAGCCCAGTGGCTTCCCACCGAGCGTCCCCCAGAGTGGTTCAAACTGCGCCCCTCCCCCCAAGCGCCCCGTTTCTGCCGCCTTCCTCCGGCCCTTTCTGCCAACGGTGCCCTTGCCCTCGGCACCGTGCCACTCCCGCCCTCGGCGCCACACTCTGGCCCCCCACATCTCACCCCCCACCTCCTCTCATCAATTCCTCTTCCCCTGCAGCCACCAAACGAATAGCAAAGCTCACAGACGTCCATAGGGTGTCCTTGCACACAGTAAGCACTTAATAGATGCTCGCCGAACAAGTGAATGAGAGCCAGAGCGCTCTGGGAAAGCGGAGCCGACAGAACCCTTCCTGCGGGGAGGCCCGGGCAAGGACCGAAGGCTTCCGGGGGCACCCACGGGCCGCCGCAAATACAGCTGGCGGACCACCGGGCGAGACCGCCGGCCAAGGGGAGATGGCAGGATGCGATGGCTGAGGCTGCTGTGTGCGGCAGGAGGGAGCCACGCGAGGTACTAGAGCCGAGGGCAGGGCAGGAGGGCGGCCGCTGAGGAAGGACGGCTACCAGCGGTTGGCAGGGACTCGACTGGCACCGTCAGAGCCTAGAACAGGGGACGTCAGAGCTGGGGGACCTAGAACAGGGGATGTTGGAGTTGGGGGGCCTAGAATAGAGAATGTTAGAGCTGGGGGGCCTAGAACAGAGAATGTTAGAGCTGGGGGGGCCTAGAACAGGGAACATCAGAGCTGGGGGGCCCTGGCCTGGTCTAACCTGAGCTCTCTCCCAGTAACACAGACCCCTTCTCACCTTCACACATGGGTGCCCATCACTCACCCCCTAAGGCCCAGGACAAAAGCAGGTCTTTCCTGTCGTGTCAGGGGGAAATCCAGGTTTGGAGTCGGGGTCCGTTCCAGGGCAGAGATGTTCTAGACTGGACCCCAGGGCTCCCTGACCGCAAGGGCAACATATGGCCCATCAATGCATACTAAAGGGGGCCCGCCCTGCTTCTCGCATCCTCAGAGCACCCAGAAATGGGGGGTCCCAGGCACAGGAGCCTCCCAAATGTGGCAGGGAGAGCGGCCCAGGGGGGCAGTTCTCCGAGACCACAGAGGCAGCAAGGGCGTTTAGTGGGGGCTGGCTCCCCCTGCCGTCCCTCAACACTGCGGCACCCGCCGCCTCCTTAGGCACTGTAGCACCCACTCTAAGGCATCATGGCACCCACTGTACCCCTTCTAAGGCACCCGTCGTCCCCAAGGCACCGTGGCACCCGTTATACTCTAAGGCATGTGGTACCAATCACCCCCCTAAAGCATGTGGCACCCAGTGCACTCTAAGGCACTGTGGCATGCATCACCCCCTAAAGCACGTGGCACCTGCTGCCCCCTATGGCACCATGGCACCCACTGCCCTCACATGCCCACCTGCCGTACCCACAGTTTGGGTTCCCTGGCCACGCTGGGCACATTTCCCGCTACAAGTATCGGGGCACATGTGGGGCCCCTCCCTCACCCCTGGATTTCTGGGTCGGTGCCACGTTTCAGGGCCCAGCTCCAGCTCCACCCTTGGGTCCTTCCCTTTTTCTTGAAGCAAGAAGATGAAGAAGATAGCCAGGAAGAGCTGAGTTCAAATGCTACCAAGGGTATGCAGACAAGTCAGTCACTGGGTCAATAAGCATTTATTAAGCGCCTACTATGTGCCGTGCAGAAGGCGGTCCGTCCCTCACATCATCTCCCCCATGATAAAGATGAAGTCGGTCACCCTCTTTCCCACTGGCGTGAGGGGGACCCAGGGCCGCCTGCCAGGGCAAAGGGGAAGGAACCTGGGCCAGACCTGTGGCCAATTCGCTTCCATCCCACGCTTATTAAACGCCTGCTGTATGCTTGTTGGCTAGGCCCTGGAGATGAGACCAGAAGCCCAGCAGGGAAGGGACGGGGCCCTGGGGGCCCAGCAGGGAAAGTGTTAGGGACCCTGAGGGGTGCATCCCCCCCAAGGCCAGGTCTGCAAGGGGAGCGGGAGGGGGAGGGGGACAGGGAGCCCCAGGCTGGGGGAGGGGCCTCAGCTGAGCTCCCACTGACCTGAGCCATCAGAGGGCCCGGCCCCTCCCCCTCCCCCACAGTGCCAGGGGTACGCACAACTCCCCACGGGGCAACTACCAGACCGATTAAACTGCCAATAAAAAATTTAATCAAGTAATAATGCACCTTACTTTGTTTAATTAGCACTCTGTCAAGTGGATGAATATGGAAGGCGCCGGGCCGCGGTGGCTGCTGCCAGATCTGCCCAGCGGGCACACGGGAGAGGCGGGCAGGGGCTGGGGGCCGGGGCCACAGTCCTAAAGCTCTGACAGCCGCCCCTCCCCTGGGACGGAGGGGGGGGGACTGTGGCCGCAGGGGGAAGGGGAGGGAGACAGGGGGAGAGACAGAGAGAAAGAAAGGAGAGAGACAGAGACAGAGAGAGAGACAGAGACAGAGAGAGGGAGAGAGAGAAAGAAAGAAAGAGAAAAAGAGAGGGAGAGAGAGAAACAGAGAGAAAGA
>JAJPUD010018792.1:2425-14955 GCA_023553655.1 Myrmecobius fasciatus | reverse complement strand
AGAGAGAGACAGAGAGAGGGAGAGAGAGAAAAAGAGAGAAAAAGAGAGGGAGAGAGAGAAACAGAGAGAAAGAAAGGAGAGAGACAGAGACAGAGAAAGAAGAGAGAGACAGAGAGAGGGAGAGAGAGAAAAAGAGAGGGAGAGAGAGAGAAACAGAGAGAAACAGAGAGAAAGAAAGGAGAGAGACAGAGACAGAGAAAGAAGAGAGAGACAGAGAGGGAGAGAGAGAAAAAGAGAGGGAGAGAGAGAAACAGAGAGAAAGAAAGGAGAGAGACAGAGAAAGAAGAGAGAGACAGAGAGAGGGAGAGAGAGAAAGAAAGAAGAGAGAGAGACAGAGAGAAAGAAACAGAAAGAAGAGAGAGAAAAAAAGAGAGGGAGAGAAATAAAGACAGAAGAGAAAGAGACAGAGGGGGAGACAACAGATCCCATGTGCTCAAGATTGGGCCGAGGAGCTCCAGTGCCTCACCCTGTATGGGGGTGCTGTGGGCTTCCCAGGCCCCGAAGCCTCCTGGGCCCTGTGCTGGGAGAAATGGTCCCACTGCCCCCCCCCAGGCTCCCAGTCGGGGGAGGGGTCGGACCCTGGGCCTCATCTGCCCCTTGGGAGGGAAGGCGGAGCCAGCTGGACACCTGGGCAGGTCTGGGAGGTCTGGGAGGGGAGGACTCGCACTCGCAGCTCGAGGGTGCCCCAGTGCGGTCGGAAGCACTCCGAAGCCCTTCCCTTTCTCTTAGCCAGAGCCCCCCCCCTCGTGGCCGCCCCCCCCCCCAAGCATCTGAAGGCAGCAGCGTGGGGCGGGGGGCGCTAACGGTCTCGCTCGAGCTGCTGCGGGCCAGGCCGGGCCGGCGGTAATGAGTATGGATTTGCCAGTAAATAGTCCCCGCCGAAGCCCTGTGATAAATGCACCGGGAGTAATCTCGCCATCGCGCGTAATCGCTGGCTGTCAGGGGAAATGGATGGGGCGGCGGGCTCGCGCTCCTGGGGGCTGCGGCCACGGAAACCTCCGCCGGGGAAACTGAGGAAGGGCGCTTCCCATGGGGGGGCTGCTCTCCCCCCTCTTTAGTCCACACCTGAAGGGCAGGTGTAGACACGGGACTCCCAGCCCTCCCGTGCCCCTCGCCACCTGGGCAGCCCGGAGCTCAGTTATCCCCTGGGAGCCAGCAGCCTCCCGTTCTGCCTGGGCAAGGGTGCCCGCCGGTGCCCCTGGCCCTGGCCATGCCCAGGGCACTCCCTTGTGCAATCCACAAGCACCTACTGTGCGCCAGGACATAGTCACCACCAGGAAAGAGAACTGGAGCATGCCCTGGCCTGAGGCGCCTAATGTATTCTGGGGGAGGGGGGACACACAAGTAGTGAGGAAGAGGAAGGGAGCCCTGGCAGCAGGGGGCAGGGAGCAGAAAAGGCCTGGCTCTGGGTGTGTCCAAACTCCCATGAGAGGAGAAAGGGCATACAGGAGGTGCCCAATAATTGCTCCTGGCTGACCGCAGATGGGCACTGACTGGCCTTTGGCCCAGGTTACAGGAGGCAGGACAGGGGCTGGAGGTCCTGGGCCTCGGCCAGGGCAAGGCCCCTGCCTGCTCTCTCCTCTGGGGACGCCAGCCAGCAGGGGCTCTCACTGCCCAAGGGGCCCAGCTGGGGCTGCAGGCAGAGGCTTCCCTCAGAGCCGTTCCCAGGGCCTGGGCTCCAAAGTCAGCGACCCACGTTCAGGTCTTACCAGGTGCTTACTGCCTGAATGACCTGGGCCCATCCACCCCCCAGGCCTGAATCCTCCCCCTTAGGCCCAGATCCACCTCCCCAGGCCTGAATCCACCCTCTGCCCAGGCCCGAATCCACCCCCAGATCCACTTCCCTAGGCCTGAATCCACCCCCCAGGCCTGAATCCTCCCCCTAGGCCCAGATCCACCCCCAAGGCCTGAATTCACCCCCCAGGCCTGAATCCTCCCCCTAGGCCCAGATCCACTTCCCTAGGCCTGAATCCTCCCCCTTAGGGCCAGATCCACCCCCAAGGCCTGAATCCACCCCCTAGGCCTGAATCCTCCCCCTTAGGCCCAGATCCACCCCCAAGGCCTGAATCCACCCCCAAGGCCTGAATCCACCCCCTAGGCCTGAATACTCCCCCTAGGCCCAGATCCACTCCCTAAGCCTGAATCCACCCCCCAGGCCTGAATCCTCCCCCTAGGCCCAAATCCACTTCCCCAGGCCTGAATCCACCTCCCCCCCCAGGCCCAGATCCACCCCCCCAGGCTCAAATCCACTTCCCCAGGCCTGAATCCACCCCCTAGGCCCAAATCCACCCCCTAGGCTGGTATTTCCATCTCTCAAAGCTGGGGGGCTGTGTGAGGCTTCCAGAACCAGGAGCTCAGTGGGACGGAGAGAAAGCTGTAGATTGGGGGGGGTTCCTGGGGTGGTGGGCTCCTGACCTCCCTGCTCTGCCCCAGTAGGGGGGGCACCCTCTCTGGCTCCCACCTTCCTCCTCCCCAGCAGGCACCTTCCTTGTTCATACAACCATCTGCCCCAGGTACAAAGATCCCGACTACTGCTCAGCGGGGGGGCCCTGAGAAACAGCCCCGCTGGGAGGTGGGACCCTGGGCTGGATCCCAGCCGCCATGCTCTGGAAGCCCAAGGATGGGAGCGTGGGTGAAGGCAGGGGAGGACGGCCAGACAGACAGGCAGACAGACGGCTGCCCTCCCCGCAGGCTCTCCTCCGCTCTCCAAACCCGGAGGCGCGGCGACCCCCCCCATGTGGCTCCCCCGCTCTTCCCCCCCCCCAGCTGTCAGCCGGCAATCACGGCTAATAAAGGCACCAAAATTAGACAGAGCGCGAGGCCCGGGCCCACGATGCAATTAGTGCAGACAATGGCTCCTTCTCCCAGCCGCCCGAGCCCCAGAGGGGGGCACAAGTAGGCAGGAGAGGAGGCCGGCTGTGCTTCCCTCCCTGGGCTCCGTCTCTGCTCTTTGCCCCTCCTGCGCCTGCCACCACACTTGCCCGGGTAAGTGCCCGCCCTGGGCCCCTTGCCCAGGTCTGGGATACTCTCCCCAAGTTCTGGTCTTGTGCCAGGGCACGTGTCTAAACGGCCCCAGAGGATGCGGGTCCTGGTGGAATCGGGGAGGGGGACGGTGAGACTGTGGGGGCGCCCGGAGGGGAAGCTGGGAAGGGGCAGCCCTCCCTTCCCTTGCCAGGCTGGTGCCCATCTATCTGGCCCTGGTCTGCCGGAGCTCTCTCCTGCCCCTGCCCCGAGGGCTCTGGCAGAGCCGCCCCCACGGCCCGCCCCGCGCAGCCATTGAGCGGCAGTCTGTGAAACTTGGTGAGTGGGATGGCGGCGAGCTCAGCCCCCTCCGCGCGCTCTGGGCGCCGACCGCTGACCCCGTCCGAAGCAGTGAAAGCAAGCAATGGAGGGACAGAGGCCTGGGGGTCATCAGGAGGACTCTCCACCCAGGGAGCGGGGGCTCGGGGGGCAGCAGCAGGCCGTCTAAACGGGCAAGAGTGAGCCCTGGGCTCTGGCAGCTCTCTCTGGGCCGGGCCGGGCAGGGAAGGCGGGCACCAGCGCCCCTCGCTAGCTGAGGGCCAGTCTTGCTTGCTCACTCACTTTCTCTCACTCTGTGTCTCTTGCTCTCTTTCTATCTCTCTGTCTGTGTGTGTGTGTCTCTCCCCCTCTCTGTCTCTCTCTATCTCTTTATGTGTCTCTTTGTGTCTCTCTGTCTCTCTCTCTCTGTCCCTCTGTCCCTCTGTCTCTCTGTCTCTCCTCCCCACTGGCTGGAAGGCCCGACAGACCCCCTTATACCCGACGTGTCTCTAGGGCCCCGTTAGGGCCACAAGCGCTCTCCTCACGGCTCCGGCGCCTGCCAGACATTAGGCGATGCCCTCTGGGGCAGGCGCCATGTTCCTGCCACAGTGATTCTGGGGGAAGAGTGGAAGGGAGAAACCGGCAGGAAGGGGCAGGGTGGGCAAAGCCAGAAGCGGGCAGAGACAGAGCCCCCCCAAAGGAGGGAAAGAAATCTGAGCAGAGGGAAGCGGAAAGGGAGCTCCAGGATCAGCCCCAGAAGCAGCCGCCGGTGGCAGGGTGGGGGCCGGATCCTCAAAGTGGGAGCACTTATGGGCCGGATTTGTGTGTGACATCTGCCTCAGTTTCCACATCTGTTCATTTACAGTAAGAAAAGCTGAGGGAGCTTTCTAGGCCCGAGCCCACTGAGCACAAAGGAGGATTTAAATGGAGACTGACTCGTGAGTGGCAGGACAGTGAATGACGTCACGCAGCCCTTTAACGTTTGCATAGGTCACCTGAGCTTCAGGGGCAGGATCTGAACCCGTGTCCTCACTTCCAGGTCCAAGGCTCTCAGCCCCAAGGCAGGCCGATGGTAATGGGCACCGCGGGGGGCGCCTCTGCCACCCAGTCAGGCAGGCACTGTGGGGGTGCGCCACTGCTGCCCTGCCAGCTGCGCAAAGAGCCCCCCAGGATTTGCCCGGGAGGGTCCCTCCCCTTGGGGTGCTCTCTGTTCAGGAGGGAAATGGGGACACTCAGGACACAGATCCTGGCAGGGTCAGGGCGTGCTCTGTCAGTGCAATTCCACAAGCAATTATTAGGCACCTACTGTAGCACAGGGGAGGAGAAAGCACCCTGGCCCTCCCCAAACCGGCCAGGACCTGCCTTAGAGATACTTGTAAGAGGGGGGCAAGTCTTGGGGAGGGGCAGGACCAGGGAGAAAGGTCTGGGAGTGCTCCCCTCCCTCCTCCCCCTGCCTCCTGCTCTGAAAGGAGGGTCCGCGCCATCCTTCCGGGTCTGCCAGGGCAGAGCCCCCTCCCTAGCGGGGAGGGCAGGGCCCGGCCTCCCACCCGATCGCCCCAAGACCAAACAGGACTTTGCAAAATCACCAGGTAAAGCAGCCACCCCCGCGGCTCCTCCAGCCGCAATAAAAATGGATTTATTTTTCCGTCGAATGAAATTTAATAACTTCGGTGGGAGATGAGGCGTGAACAATAACAGGGGGCTTCCCGTGGGTCCCCCCTCCTCTCTCTCTTCTGAAAGGGGGGGAGGAGAAGGGTGGGGGTGGGGAGTCCCCGCCCCATGCCAGCCTCCTGCCCATCCCCCAGCCCAGCCCAATCGGGTCATCTCAAGGGAGGGGTCCTCCATTTATTGCCCACCCTGGAGACCCTCTCCCCATTTCTCCGCTCTGAGCCCACCCTCCGCAGGGGGTCCAGACCCGGTTTTTCCTTCCCTTCCTCACAGCTGGGGAGTGAATGAGCCCGGCCATCACCTGCAGAGGGGGGGATGGGAGGAAGAGACCCCGCCCCCTTTGGGGACAGTGGCCCCAAGCCCGGCCCAGAGATGACCTTCCTCCTTCCATGTCTCTAGGCCCTCTGAGGTGCTGGATGCCAGCTGCGGCGCTGTGACAAAGGAACAAGTGGGAGGCCAGAGGGGGAGGGGACCGGGGCCGAGCGGGCGGCAGAGCCTGACCCCCCGTTGCCACACAGCCTTGTGGTGCCCGCTGTGACTCGCTGAGGGGCAGAGAGCTGGGCTAGGTAAGACTGCTAATGACGGGTTTCCGGCTCCGGCCCTCCGGTAACAAATGGGATCACGGCGCTCCACAATGAAACGGCTTTTCTGGCCTGGAAACACGCCCCCCCCCCCAAGAAATGGAATGTTTGAGACTCCTAGCCCAAAACCGAACACCCGCGGCCCACCGCGCCCTAGGCAGATGCCCCCTCTCCCTGACCCTAGTAACGCCTCTGCCCCCAGATTAAGGGCTTTGCAGATCTGGGGTCCTGGCGGGGCAAGCCAGGAAAATGAGGATCCCAGTCTGCTTTTTGGCTTTGTAACCTCAGCACCTGGCACGTGGCCTGGCACATGCCAGGCGGGCACTTCCTGAAGTCTGGTTTAGACAGGATGAGGGCGCCTGGGGAGGGGTCTCGGGCTGGGCAGGGGTGGGAAGTTGCCCCTCAGCCTCTCCCTATGGGAAGCAGGGGCATCCTGGGTGCCAGGAGGGTGAGCTGCTTCTCTCTGGGCAAGCTCAGAGCACCAGGGGCGGAGGAGCCAGCGGGCCGATCTGCACAGCCCTGACGGGTCGATAAAAAACAAACGCCTTATTGACCGGCCCAGCACTAAATCCTGCCGGCAGACAAGATGATGGGGTCCATATTGACTGCTGAACTAATCACCCGCTGCCCTGCTGAAGGATGGGCTCCGGCGGGCCTGGGGAACCCAGCGCGGGGCAGGGAAGGCCACGGGGCACTGAGGGCAGCGGGGCAGGGAAGGCCATGGGGCACTGAGGGCAGCGGGGCAGGGAAGGCCACGGGGCACTAAGGGCAGCGGGGCAGGGAAGGCCACGGGGCACCAGGCCCTGCCCAAGGCCCTGAGGGCAGCGGGCCAAGGACTGCAGCAGGAAAAGCTCTCAGAAGTCAGAGGAGGAAGCGGCTTTCCCACTTTCTCCCCACACACACAAAGGTCCCAGGAGTGGGCCAGGATGCAGAAGCAGGTCCCTGCCCGCGGGGCACTGACCACCCAGAGGCCGGCAGGGATACCGAGTCCCTCCAAACAAGGCATCTCACCACGCTGCCCCTAAGCTCTCCCAAACAGAAAGGCCCATTTCCCGGCCCCGGCTGGCAGGAGGGCTGGGCTCTGAGAGGAGCCGTCCGGGACACTAAGCAAGTGGGCTTCCAGAGCCCTGGTTTTCTCATCTGCAAAATGGGTATAAGGACAATAACTGCCCTCTCTGGCCCCCAAGGCTTTTGCCAGAAGGGCCAAGGACCTATTACTTCCCAGGGCTGGGAGGGAGCTGGTGCCTTAAGCTGCTAGTGAGGAAAGCACCCTGTGAACAAGCTGCAAGGAGGATCTGGGAGAAGGGCCGGGGCTGGAGGGGTTCGAAGGTCCCTGCTCAGCCCCTCAGGCCCACCTGTGTCAGGAGAGGATGTGGCTTTGCTCTGGCTGTGCAGCCCTGGAAGCTCGTTATTGGTTAGTGATTATTACCTCGTCTCCCTCTGCCTCGAGCACAGGACCTTTCCCACGGCTCATTAGATGTCTCTGTATCAGGAGACACCCTGTTTCCAGAGCAAGCTGCGCCCCGAGCTTGACGGGGCTTTGCACTTCCCTTGTGGCAGAATCACTGGCTTGCCCTGAGCAGCACCTGTCGGATCAGAGCCGTCCCATTGCTGCGGGTGCCCCATCGTCAGGCCCTGGCTCACTGAGCATCCACGGGCTCCCCCCCAGCTTAGGGCCTCCAGGGTGGCTCCTGAGTCCCCCGGCTCCAGCCCGATCCGTCCGCTTCGGCGCAGTTCGGTTTGGGGTCTGGTTTGTGGTTGTTGGTTTGCCGCAGTTTGGGGGGACAGTCGAGGTTAAGTGACTCGCCAAGGACCCCAAAGCTAGCAGGTCTCGGGGCCATATTCAAATTCAGGTCTCCTGACTCCAAGGCCAGGACCAGCTGGCTCCCGATTAATTCAGCTTTAAAGAGGCTGGGATTTCTGGAAAGGGAACGGGAGCCTGGATGGGGGGGGGCAAAATTTAACGCCCTGGGCACTTTTGGATGGGGTGGGACCCCGAAGTGCAAAGGTTAAAGGCAAGGGTACAAAGAAAAACAGACCCTGAGGCTCACGGGGCCCGATCCACCCAACTCAGGGCGAGTTGGAGTGAATGACCAGGGGTCTTCCCATGTCTCTACCACAGAAGCACCAGGCTGGGTTCTGTCTCCTATAAAAGCCTGACTGGCCTGGGTGGAGCTGGCATCTGGACCATGAGAGGAATGATAATGTGGGAAGAGTCCAAATGGTCATTTATGGTTTTGCTCAAGGGTATGTTCTGGCTTCCTGGCTAATTATGAATTATTGCTAATTACTAGTAAAAATTAATTACTGCTAGCTCATTACTAATAGCCTACATTAGTCTGGGAAGGCAAGGGCGAAACAAAATAGTCCTTAGCTCCAAGAAGCTTAAAGGGGGGACATTTACCCACAAACACATAAACACAAAGCACACATGAAGTACATTTTGGGAAACTGGGTGTTGGACAGCAGGATGCTCACATCTGCAGGGCTCTGGAAAGCCCTACATGTAAAAGGTGGATCTGAGCTGGGGTTTGTTGTATTTGTCTAACTCTGGAAAAGGCACATTGAAGTTACGGACAATTGCCACATCTTCTCTGTCTAGTTTTCCCTTTAATTCAGTTGGCTTTGTCTCCGAGTGCTGAAAGGTGTATTTATTTAATAGCGGCTGTGTTTCATTGTCTGTGGTGTCTTTAAGCAGGAGGCTGTTTGCTGAATTGTCTCTTTTGACTGTATCTAGTTTGACTTTTGTCCGGACAGAGATCCTGTTTGCTTCTCCCAATTTTTTGGATTGAAATGGAGGCATGATAAATTCTGCTCTAAAACCTCATTTTGACTCCATGAATCTTTATATATATATATATGTATGTATGTATGTATGCATGTACATATAAATGTGGATATGTATATATATATTATATATATATATATATTAAAGCTTTTTATTTGCAGACATATGCATGGGTAATTTTTCAGCACTGACCCTTGCACAGCTTTGAATCTTTATATTTTAACTGTGTTTCTCACCTATGACACAAATTGCTAGGTTTTGCACTCGAATCCATCCTGCTGCCTTCCTTTATTTCATGGGCACATTCATCCCATTTATATTCATAGTTGCGGTTTTTAAGGTTGTTTCTCTCATATCTTTATCTTTATCAAATCCTTTTACATCACTTTAAAAAAAATCAGCACCAGGTATTTGCAGTTTGTATTGCTTAAGGCAATCTGGTCTCCCCTACTCCCCTTCAACTCCAATCTCGGCTTTTCTCTCCCTCGCGCCTTCCTGCCATCCCATATTTCCTTCCGGAGCCAGAGGACCCGAGCTCAGATCTAGATTTTGTTGCTCACTGCTCCTTTCTTGAGTTGTGTAATTAAGGAGAGTGGGACTATGGCTAAGGTTCCTCCCACCTGAGAACCCTCTGATTTTCTGTTTTTTGTACACATCTTACAGGCCGACGATACTTCCTTCCAGTCTTCATGAGAGTAATTCCTACATGTTCACTCCCTGCCTTCCTCTGCTCTGCCTTAGTTTCCCCCATCCACTTATGGGGTTCACAGGGAGGCCCCTCAACTGAAACTCTGGGAAGATATCAATAGAAAAACGGGGAGACATTTTGAAACTTCTCAGTTTTGGGGAGAAAGCTTCCAAATTACCCAGCGCGTTCTTAGGCAGGACTTAGAATGTACAAGTCTTTGGACAGGGACTATTACTCTTGTTAGTGGTGACAGTTCCTGTCACATGGGAAGCACTTAATAAATCTTTCTCATTCATTCATTCATTCATTCATTCGTTCATTCCTATTTATTGTAATTCTAGCCAAGAGGAAAAACAGTTCTCTTCCCTCTTAAGCTCAGACTTGGGAAATGCATCGACTGAGACTTCCCTTGATGGGCACCTCTGCCCCTCCCCCTCCCAAAGATGGCTCTTTGGGGCCTGTATGTGCATGGGAGTGTGTGAACGTCCTGCAGTCCAGGTCACCCACTCAGGCCCCACTTTGTGGCTGTCCAGTCATGTCTGACTCTCCATGACCCCATCTGCGTTTTCTTGGCAGAGATGTTGGAGGGGTTTACCATTTTCTTCTGCCACTCATTTTACAGATGAGGAAACTGAGGCAAACAGGGGGAAGTGACTTGCCCAGGACCGCACAGCTAAGAAGTGTCACTCACCAAGCCCCCGTGTGCCTGGCACCGTGCTGGGCACTGCAGATACCAGAGTCCTTAACTTTGATTGCATGAGGAGGGGGCCGGGGGGGAACCAACCCAGGGAGTAGGCTCCAGTGCAGAAACGCATCAGTGCCTCTCGGCCCCGTGGGCTTCCCTGCCCCGGGTCTGGTGCCCCACTCCAGTCCTCCCTGATCAGTCACCCAGTGTCTGGCCAGCTGAGGGGATGCCCTCCACCTGCCTCCCTCCTAAATATAAAATCATCTACCACTATAAATACCCTCAGAAGTCCGAGCTGCCAGTCCAGGGCTCCTCTGCCAGCTGTGCCTTTCTCACTGGGGCTCCTCTGCCAGTTGTGCCCTTCTCACCGGGGCTCCTCTGCCAGCTGTGCCCTTCTCACCGGGGCTCCTCTGCCATCTTCCTTCTGCCTGGTGCCCACTCTGAGGCCGGGTACCTGGTGGAAGGTGACTCAGATGTGCCAGCTCTAGGAAGCATCAGCAGCTTGAGGGCAGGGCTGTCTCCAGGGCTTAGCCCACAACTGGCACAGAAGTGTTTAATAAATGCTTCCAAGATGACAGATGAGGGACAGAGCCCCAGGATTCATCTCCCCAACTCCAAATCTGGCCTCAGACCCCTCCTGGGCAAGTCATGGCGCCCTGCTTGCCTCATTTTCCCCATCTGCCAGATGAGCTGGAGAAGGGAATGATTCTAGCCCAAGAAAACCCAGAAAATTGGGGTCCTGGGGAGCCAGCCCCCCCTGATCACCAGTAGAAGTGAAAGGCAGTGTGAGTGACTGAGGCAGGAGCTCTGCTGTTCCCAAGCCCCAGAGCCCCCTACCCGGTCCAATTCCTCTCCCCTCCCCCCCTTCTCTGGTCTCCTCTCCCCCCCTTCTCTGATCTTCCCTCCCCCCCTTCTCTGATCTCCCCTCCCCCTCCCTTCCCCAAGGTCTCATTTCCCACCAGGAGTCGGGGCTTCTCCCTGTGATCTATTTACATGGAAATGGGGATAATGGCAGCCAGCTAAATTGAACGGGTCTCTGGAGTGGGGCAGGAGCTGGAGCCGCCCCCCCCCCCCCCCCCCCCTTCAGGCGCAGTCAGGTAGAAAGCCCCCTCCCCGGCAGAGAGGAGAAAGAAAGTGAGGGTTGACTTAGGTCCTTTTCAGCACGGCGGCAGCAGGGCCGCTCTGGGGGAGGCTTTGAGGAGGGGGCCGGCCACTGTGGGCCTCAGTTTCCCCATCTGTAAAATGCAGGGATCTGGTCTCTAAAGTCTCTTCAGGTCCAAATCCGAGGCCCTGGCCAAGACCTGCCCTGGAGGGTCTTTAAAGAACTTGGCCTCCCTTTCCTTCCCCAGTGTCCCCCAGTGCCAACTCTGAGGTCAACCTCGGCCTCCCCCGGGCCTCCAGGAGGAACCCCCAGGAACCAGCCGCCCCCACAGAGGAAGGCAGCTGCAGGTCTGCCAGTGGGCCGGGGACAAAGGAGTGCCAGGCCAGCCTCCCGGAGTCCTCCCCCAGGCCTCCTCACTGAAGTCCTCCCCCCCCCCCCGGCCTCCCCAGCGGAGGCTTTGTGGGTCTGCTGGCCTGAAAGCTCAGGACTTTGGCCGTCCAACTCGTGGAGGCCACACAGAGGTCAGGGCTGTGATCTGCATAGGTGGAGGGCCTTTCCACCAGGAGGGAGGCAGAGAGGCTGGACCTCCCAGGACTCTGGGGCAATCAAGTAAGGGGGCAGAGAATCAAGGAAAGAACCAAAAGACCTTAGAAGTCGGTCCCACAGCCTCATCTTATAGACCTGGAGGGTGCTACCGGTGCTTAAGAAGGGCTGCCTGACGCTGGAGGGCACCTCCCTCTCAGACTTAGTTTGCAAACTTTCCCCCCCCCCCCCCGTGAGCCCCTTCCCAGACTCTGGAGGCAAATGCTCCCCCCAAACCTCCATGACCCTTCAGTCATTTTGCATCGATGAGTCGGGGGGCCACTTTGCTCCCTGGGTCCCCCACAGATGCTCACGCACTCACTGATTGGCTGGCCACTTGGAGGCCACCCAGAGCCTCTCCTTTCAATAAGGGGAAACTGAGGCCGAGCAAGTAAATGATGGAATCAAGGTTCCCTGGGTAGGAAAGGGCAGCACCGGCAGTCAAGCCCAGCCCCCCCAGGCGTGCCCCCCTACTTCCTGCTTAAAAAGAACCCCCTGGGGCTGCGAGCAAAAAGCCTCCCATTCTGGAGGAGCCTCCCAGGCCTCTGGTCCAAGCCTGTCAGGCTCCTCTCTCTTCCTCCCGGCACCCCCTCCTTTCTCCCTCTCCCCCTTTTCCCCCTCTCCTCCTGGATATAGAGTTGGGGGCCCTTCCCCCGGCCCACGCTCACCCGGTGTGCAGCAGAGCTAAGTCTGGCCCGGCTCCAGAGCCTGTTTTGGAGAGCTGAGGAAAAGAAGGGGACACCTGGGGAAACTGAGGCAGCGCCCCCCGCTCTAGGCCAGGGCTCTCATTTCACAACTTCCATTCCACAAAAACTAAGCATTTTCTGTGGGCCCCTCGGCCAGACCCCTGAGACCCAAAGGGAGGTTTAAGATGGGCATGGAGGGAGGGAAGGATGGACAGATGGACAGATGGAGGGATGGACAAAGGGATCAATGGATGGAGGGAGGGATGGATGGAAGGAAGGATGGAGAGATAGATGGAGGGAAGGAAGGATGGAGGGAGGGATGGAGGGACAGAAGGATGGAGAGATGGACAGATGGAGGAATGGAAGGATGGACAAAGGGATCGATGGATGGAGGGAGGGTTGGATGGGGGGATGGCCAGAAGGATGCAGGGGTGGATGGGACTTGATACCCAGATCTGGGACTAAGCCGTC
>JAJPUD010018791.1:0-27896 GCA_023553655.1 Myrmecobius fasciatus | reverse complement strand
CTTTGTAAAGATCAAGGTTGGGGAACTACCCATACATATGTTATACAAATAAAAAGCTTAAAAGAAAAAAAAAGAAAAAAAAGAAAAGCAATGGTGGTTTTGGTTTGATTGTTGCATTCAGAACAAGAAGTATAAAAAGAATAAGGGAGACACAGAGTCAGGCAGTTGGAAACCTAATCCAGATTGGTGGCTAGATGGGTTGAAAAGTAAAACTTGGACTCATTTGGGATCTTAGAACAATGGGCAAGGTAATATTGCACTTAATCAACAACCAATATCCAGGCTACCAAGACAACAATTCCAAGGATGAGTAAGTAAACATCACCAATGACAATAAACAAGTATTCTGGAAATTTAATGCAGAGGTCTGGTGAACAAATTACTAGTTCCAGAAGAAATAATTTAATACTCTAGACCTGTGATGAAATAATTAAGTGATATCAAACAATGTTTGTAAGCTATATAACCTGTATTTAGTCTATACCCTAAAAATCTTTTATGATATATTGTAAGGAATATTTAAGCTCTTCTATAGACTGGGCCTGATAAACTTTCTGTTTACTTTGTTTATATCTTCTATGAAGTTATTTATTTACATATTGTCTCATCCATTAAAATGTATGCTTCTTGAGGACAAGGACTATTTTTTTTGCCTTTCTTTGCATCCTCCGTGCTTAACTTGATAAATGTTTATTGACTAACTTGATAGACATATTGATATACAGAAGTAGACAGGGCTGGCTAAAGAGTCAACAGGGGATCAGAGTACCATATCCCATTTCATTATGCTATTCATTATTTCCTACATAGGACATGACTTTGGTGGAAAAGTATGCTTTTTGCACTTTAGAGCTTTCCAAGCTCCTATATTGACAGTCTGCCTATATTGATGGCCAATATACCCAGTTGCCCAGTTCTTAGGCAACATGCCACATGATGGGTTAATGTATTCCCATGTCAGTGTTTTCCCTCCAGTTTCATATATACTCTATCTGACAACTGGTAGGTAAAGCAAGAGTGAGCACCAAGCTGAGCATTGCATCTTGAGGCTGACAGCCCTGAAAATTGCATGAAGCTTTGTTTCTCCCTCAGTGCCACGAATGCAGAATTGCTCTAGCTCTGGCAAATATAGTTATATTGAGATAAACTGAGGCCAGAACTCTAGTTCAACTTCTATAAAAGATTCATTCAATTTATGTATTGACTTTTACAGTCATCAGCAATGACCTGGATATAGTCAAACTTGAACCCAGGTAATAAACCATAATCATAATAAATGCAACAGACACATGCTGACTTTTTAAAGTAGTCTAACAACTAGTGTGAGAAAGTTCACCTTATCATCCTACAGACAAATGTGTTCCCAGGTAACAGAAAAGTCACACTGCTGGTAAATTTGATGAAATCAGCTTCTACTACTACTTAACTGGCATAAGAAACTGCTTGCCCTAGGCAAATGGAAGCAAATGGCTATTTGCCAGAATGCATTAAGCATATTTCTAATTCAGCTGATTTAATGACTAATAATAAAATGCATAAAAATTTGCATGCATATTTCAAAAAATATCAAGATTTATGGTTACTTAAATTCAATATTGATTTCCACTTCATTTGAATCAATATTAGTTCCTTTGGCCAATACATCCTATTATTCACCTAATATGCCATCAATATCAGCTTTCATCTCTGGTCTAAACTGAAGGGATAAATTGTATATTAAAAGTATTTCTGAATTTGATCAATGTAAAAGATAAAATTTCATGAATCCTTTTGTTCCTGGGGAAACTATTTACTCTGGTGGAACTGCAAAGACAGATACTCACACCCTTAAAGGGAAAACTTTTTTCCTTCATTTTTGCCTTAGTAGAAATAAACCAATTTAAGGAGACTATTTTCACTCATTGACGAAACACCCAGTTTAATTTAATATCCAGCCTAGAAAACATTATAAAAGGAATAGAAGGTTGCTCCAAAATGTCACAGAACCATAATTTCATTCATCTTCACCCTCCCTCCACTCTGCAGACCTTTATTGCTTTTAGTGGATGACCTACCATTGCTGATATGGCTAGAAAAATTGATGACACTCTACCAATCTTGAAGTGAGGGTTCCTACACTTAACTGGTAGGCTAACCCTTGAACAATGGATGTTACCAAACCTGAACTCAAAACCTTGATGCTTGAGAAGATCTGCTAGAACTTAATTTCCTATGGTAATTCCTTCAGTGTCCCATGGTGCAGCATCAGAAAAAGACACTAGAGAAAGAATACCTGAGGAAGTACAGAAAATAAAAAGGGCTCGTGACTATATTTTACAAGACTCCATTGAAGGAATTCAGAACAAGAAAGGAAAATGGAAGGTAATTTTATTGTCTTTCAAGATTATAAAAGCTGCCATGTGAAAGAGGAGTTAAGTACATTCTCACATTCTCCTTTGACCTAAGACAGAAAAAGTAACAATAATGGGTAGGCAGGAAGATTTCAGCTTAGGTAAGTCTAAAGAAAAACTGCCTAACAATATTATCCAAAAATGTAATGATTTGCTGCCCAAGGCAATGAAGTCACTGTCACTGAAGGTGCTGAAGGAGAGTCTATATAACTATCTGTCAAGGAGGTTATAGAGAAAATTCGTCTATCTGGCATGAATTTCAACTGAATGATCAATAAAATCCCTTCCAACTGTCAGATTCTATAATTCTGCTATGTTAAATGTATATATTGTGATTAAAGATTTATAAAAACTATTTATTTGCTACAAGAAAGAAAATATGAAAAATTTATGAACCAAAAATCCATAAGTTTTCCTTTTGTGAAGCATACCTATTTCTTTACATTAAGTGAAGTGCTCACTGACTGTCTTATGGTAGGTAGGCACAATGTCTGTATTTAGCACAATCAATTTGTCTGCTCACCTCTTTACTTCCTCTGTCTCTGTTTCTCTTTTTTGACCTCTTTGAGTACTTTACTGAATTGACATTTTCTGTCAATTTGTATTACTTCCCTGCTTAGAGAAAGTGAGATGATAAAGGTGAACACTGGGGACTGAAATCAGGAAGACTTTTGTTCAAATCCAGCCTTAGATACTTTCTGTAAAATGGAGATAATGATAGCACCTATTATGCAGAGTCATTATGAAGATCAAAAGAAATAATATTTGTAAAGCATTATCATGATCTCTGGCACATAATAGTTGCCATATAAATGATTATTTTCTTCTTAATATTTCCTGTACCTGACATAACATATCCTACTTCATAATCTATATTCAGCATTTGGATCATTCCAAAAATGTTCTATATCCTCATTCCATTTCTTGGAATTCCTGGACCCCTTTCGTGATTCCCCCAGTTATTAATGACGACAGTTTTAATGTATTTTCTACATATTTTGCATTGTCTTATTTATATATGGGTTCTTCCCCTCACTCTCTAGTAGAACATAAACTCCTTGATAACAAGAACTGTTTCATTTTTGTCTTTCTATTCTGAATACCTAGTGTAGCATAGGTGCTTTACAAATATTTGTTGAATCTATGCAAATTCTGTATGTCATCATGCCAGTCTAATCTATACCCTTGTTCCTATTTTGCAATAGAAAGCTAAAATTTTAAAATATTTATGACATCCAAACATTTTTTATTTACTCAAGGATATCACTTGCTTTACACATAAAATAAACACTATCTCACATATGTAGGCAGTTCATAAATATCTGTTGAAATGGTAGAAACAAGTAATTATCGTTAGGTATAAAATTGGAAAAGGACTGAAATTATTGCATTCAATAATTGTTCCCTGGTGCAGTCTTTGCTTTCTAACATATATAAGTAGAGAGAGAAGAGTTCAAAAGAGGGAAACAGTGAGAAGTGAGGTGAGCAGGAAAGTAGATCATGATAAATAAAGACATTGTACCCACCTACCACAGGACAATCATTGATAGAACTCTGAAAGGTGGACAGAAAGATGAAGAAATAAAATACATTTTCAGGAAGCAAGACAAATAACCCATTGAATGGGCCTAAAGAGTTAAGTGTTGGCTTTTTTGCTTTTCCTGGTCCCTATTTATCAGCAAACTGCTCTTTTCCACAAACACCTGGAGTTTGTAACAAGATTCATCAGCCAAAATCAATTAGTGTTTTCTTTTTCCTTTATTGATGAGAACCTCATGTATGATCCATTGTTTCAGGCCATCTGTTCAAGTGATGGTTCACTTTATTCCCCCAATGTCTTCTTAATGATTGCCTTGACAGTTGATACAGAGATCACGCCTGGACAATGTAAGCTTTTCAGCTGAGGTACCCACAATTCTGATTGGGGATGACCACTTATGTGGCCAATTCTTTCCAGCCAGCTATACTCTAGCCAAACTTCATCTTTCCCTTCTGCCATCTTCTTGCCTACTGTCTTGTTTCCTGAACCAGAAATCATTCTTTACAGTAATTAATCTTTTTAAATTCTCAAACTTCCATCCTGGTCTCTGTTTGGCTCACTGTATCAGACTAACAGTTTCAGTTGTACTTCTCCTTACCACCACCATCCCCATACCTTACATTCCAAAAATCTCTTTGTCAGTTTTTTGGCCACCATGTTTTTCCCCCTAAAACTCCTTCCATTTCTATAATCATAATCAAAGCAATGCAATTATTGCTCCTTGCTAATGGAAAGAATGTATTTTTTCCTCCCTTATTGTTTTGCTTGTCATCCCTAGAACTTTTCGAAACAAAATATCTCTCCAAGGACACCCATTCTGCTCTAATATGTTTGTCTCAGTCATTAGAGTATAAATTCTTTGAAGGCAGGAAGTTTTTGTATTACTCAGTACTTAACACAAAAAGACATAGTAAACACTTAATAAGTGCTTTTTCATTCATTCATTCATTTGCCAAAACCTTAGGCAGCTCAAAGCATAGCCTGGAAAATAAAATATTCCCAAAGATACACATGGTAGGGAAAACAGAGAAAGCCATGAGAAGGATCAGATTCAGACTACTTTCCCAAAGCAAAACCTTCACCTGGTTCTATCACCTCTCTGCCTTCCCCTGACAAATAGCTCTGCAACAGCAATAAACAGGGTCAGTCTAAAATATACTGGCCTTGAAGTTATAATTCTCTTTGCTTTTATCTATATCCTATAGGCTTCTTCATGATAGGAAGAACATTGAAACAGTCCCCCGGACTAATTTTTTTTTTTTTGCCAGGTACTAATTGCTTACCCCACAACTTAGTTTCTCTGGCTTCCTTAATGTACCCAGCAAATATTTTAGAGGTGTAACCCTAGTGCTGAACAAGACTGAGGAACAAAAGATAATTTTTAATTAAAGGAATCAAACATAAATATCCATAAGATGTATGTGTGTTTGTATACATGATAGGTGAAAGATAATGTTAAAAGTAAACAATAATATAATCTCTGAGAGAAATTAATATTATACTATTATATTAATCACTAATTATTCATTTGTGATCCACTACTTCTATTATTATGTTAAAAAAACAACTCCAGAAAAATTTAGCCAGTCTCTGAAGGGTATGACTTAGTAATGAAATTTTCTCCTACCCCTCAAGATACAGACTCATTGTTAACTAGATGGGTTGAACAGTCTCCCTTGGAATCTTAGGTTACTGGACACTATCAATTTGATTACCACTGACCATCAGTTCGTTGCTGTTTTTTGTTTGCTGGCTAGTATAATTGACAAATTGAGTATTAATTACCCAGAAACTCTCTCTTAGGACTTTCATTGGTCTTATCTCTGCACCCAGATAATATAAGCAGCAAGAAGAACTGAAGAAAGTCATTATGTGACTTTGGGTCATTTAATACTTCTAAAAGTACTATTCTCCTTTGCTCAAGAAAGAAAAAAAGGAAACAGGCACTTATTAACCACCTATTATGTTCCAGGTACTGGACTAAATACTTTCTAAATATTATCTTATTTAAACCTCACAACAATCTTAGGATATAGATATCATTATCCCCGTTTTGAAATTGAGGAAACTAAGGCAGAGGATAAATCACTTGCCCAGGGTCACATAGTTGGTAAGTGTCTGAAGCTGTATTTGAAATTAGGCCTGCCTAACTCCAAATCCAATGCTCTATCCACTGCAAATAATGACCTGAAGATCATTATTGGTTTGAGTCATTTGGATCCAGTACTTCAAAATATTATGTCTTCTCTCTCCAGGGGATATGATGGTTCTATAAACTCTCAGTATCATTGGAAATTTCTTTTAAATCAATGAATGGAAATCAAAAAATGTTATAAAGTTGCCTCCTAGCAATTCGGGATCTCTCAATGGCTGCAGCTGGGAAAATTCCATAACACTGAAAAGGAGTTTCACAACACGCAAAGAGGAGAAATGAGGCAGTTGAGTTCTAGTGTAGGAAGCACTTCTATCACTACCAAAGCACTCTATCATTAGCAGCTACTGATGCTTTCTCATCCCTAATTCTACCCCTCTACTAAATTACTTTGCATTGATTTTGTATATATGCATATAAACACATGTTGTTCCTCTTGATAGAATGCAAATATTGGAAGACAAGAAATTTCATTGTTGCCTTTATATCCCAGAACTTAGCATAGTGACTGACACTATATAAATGTTGATTGATTGATTGATATAACAAGATAGTAAAGAGCCACAGTCATGGGGCATCTAGATGACACAATGAATAGAGCACCAGCCCTGAAGTTAGGAGAATCTGAGTTCAAATCTGGCCTCAAACACTTAACACTTACTATAACCCTGGGCAAGCACCAGAGACACAATCAGAAGGCAGTGTGTAAAGTGGCAATGGTGTCAGAAGTAGGTTCGAAATAATGTCTTAAAGGATATTGAGAGTTGATGCTTCAGGTCATTTGGTCATCTAGTAAGCAATGAGAGGCTTGGCTTGAAAAACATTTTTTGGTTAATGCTTAGGCAGCCCCATGCAATTACTTCCTTGGAATTCATTTCAGCTGGACAGCTCTGCCTGCAACAACCTCCTTCCTTTCCATATGTCCTAAATGACCTGGCCTTTTCCCTAATAAATGCCTTATTTGACTCTGAATCACCTCATCATTCAAGATGCTAGTGATGTATGAATTTCTGCATGTAGAAGTGAGGCTAAGTTATTGACTATCATTTATGTTCTAACATAACCGTGGTTACAAGAGTATTCCCCTCAAATGAAAGTACCCAAGGGCATTCTAGAAGCTATTCCATTCCCTATACTCACTATCTAAACAATTTTGAGCTAAACATAATATTTTATCATTAAATCCAACCAGAATTGCAGTTGGTCTTGCTCTTGCCTTTTCATGGCATAACAGTAGCATTTATATCATATGGCTATCCATTTAGGGAATGATTGCTGCTATGAGTTGGGGAATGGGTTAGAAACCTCAAGGATTATTGATTCCATAATCCTTGATTTAGTTCCTCAAACTTGGCAACTGCTATCTCTAAAAGGAGGCAGACAAGGACCATTAGGTTCTCAATCAGTAAAAAAATAACTATAATGACATTTGTAGTACCTTCCTATCTTGCAGAGTTGTTTTTAGGATCAACTAAAGAAATGGACACAAATGTTTTCATATGGCCCTGTATAAATATAAGCCAGTGGTGGCAAGAGAAGCACAGCAGGAATGGTGGCAAGGGTAGTGGTATCATTGCTTTGTTTTGTACAAAAAGGTGATTTCTTAGATGAAGGGATTTTTGGTCATGATGAACCTTTTACCCATGCACATCAGCAGCGACTCTGAAAATTTATAGTGTTGAAAAGTTGTCTGAAAGCACTAAGGCATTCATTAATATGCCCAGGATCATACATATAGTGCTCTGTATCAGAAGCTGGATTTCAATCCAGACTTCTCCGCTCCAAGACTGACTCCTTAGCACCAGTAGCAACAACAGCAGCAGTAGTGATTGTTAGTAGTTAGTAGTTGATAGTAGTAATAGTAATATATAGTAGTAGTGGGTACTAGTAGTAGGTGGTAATAATGGTAGTAGTAGTTGTTAATAGTAGTAGTAGATGGTGGTGGTGGTAGTAACAGTAGTAGTAGTTAGTAACAGATAATAGTAGTTAGTAGTAATTGTTTGCTATCTTTGCCATAGTAATAGTCATCATAGTAATATGTTAAAATTGAAAATCAAGAAGAGGTAGAAAAAGTAACAATATAATTTTGTTGCTAATTATTTTAGAATAAATAAATGTTTATGACCAGACCCCTATCATATAATAAAATAATATTAATAATAATTAGCATTTATGTAATTCCTTAAGTTTTGCAAAGCACTTTACAAATATTATTTCATTCGATCCTCACAATGACCATAGGAGATATGTGCTATTTTACCCATTTTACAAATGAGATAACTGAAGCAAAAATAAATAAATAAATAAATAAATTAAGGGTCACATATCTAGTAAGTGTCTGAAGAGGGATTTGTATTCAGGTCTTCGTGATTCCAAGTCCAATACTCTTGTTCAGACCAGAATAAAAAGCAAAGTCAAGTGGCTAGTAGATGGGAGCACTGGTTTCCCTATTTTTTCAGATGTTTTATTCAATTAAATGCAAAAAGTGTTTACTCTCCCTCCTCTGATAATTACTGGCTACCTAATCTAGGACAAATTACTTATTATCTCAACGTTCAAAGGAACTCTCATAGTCATAGGGCAGTTGCAAATTTGCATGAGAAGAAGTTTTATCACAAGGATCTCCCTGTGCCAGTGAAGTCATAGTTTAAAAAGTTTATATGGCATTGCAATGAATTTTAGGAATAAAAAGTCAGAAACAAAATAGCCTCTTCCTTTTAAAAAAATTTTTTTTTCTTCTGGGGAGTTACAGTGTGTACCGAGAAAAATAAATAGATACTATATAGAAAACAATTCCAGAAGGAAGAAGTTATTAAAACGAGGGGGGGGTGAAGAGAAAAGTTTGTAATCAAGAAAAAGCCTTCTGTAGGAGACAGCACCTGAAGTGTGGTTTGAATGATAAAATTAGAGGTTCTAAGAGGTGAGGATGATGAGGATATATCTATTATAGACATGGAGATTGGGGGAGAGGGGAACTTGTGGACAGGCAAAGACCAAAGATGAAATAACATGTAAAGGGAACAACAAGAAGGTCAGTTTTCTGGGACACTAAGATAAACCACTGTAAATTTTCTTTTTTCTTTCTTCATTTCTTCCTTCCTTCCTTTCTTCTTCTCTTTCTTCTTTCTTTCTTTCTTTCTTCATTTTTCTTTCTTTTTTTCTGTCTGTCTCTGTCTCTGTCTATCTCTGTCTCTCTCTGTCTCTCTTTGTCTCTGTCTCTCTGTCTCTCTGTCTCTCTCTCTCACACACACACACACACACACACACACACACACACACACACACCATCATTATCAAAATACATTTGTTGAGCTGAGAAGTCACATTAAACAAACCACAGTGAGCTAACCTCAAAGTTGGGTGAGTTGGATTCAAGTGCAACTTCTAATATATGCTCGTTATGTTAATATGAGAGGGTGACAACTTTTTAGTACTATAAATTATAGAAGTTTCTGATCAATTAATAAACATTTGCTACATACTTATATGTTAGATACTCTATTAAGTAATGGAGATATAAATACAGTAAATGAAAAAATTCCATCTCTTCAGGAGCTTACATTCTAACAGTAGAAAACAACAAGGCCATAGGGAAGTTATCTACAAAATAAACAGAGATTCAGTTCTTATTGGTAAAAGTAGCCTAACCATCAGAAATTCCCTCACTTATGTTGTCACTGAAATCATAGGACTCCATTCCTCAATCTCCCACTATAGGAAGAAAGGGGAGGGAAGGAGGGGAAGAAAGAGAGAGAGAGAGAGAGAGAGAGAGAGAGAGAGAGAGAGAGAGAGAGAGAGAGAGAGAGAGAAAGGAAGGAACAGAAAGAAAGAAAAAGAAAGAAAGAAGGAAGGAAAGAAAAAAAGAAAGAAGGAAAGAAACAAAGAAAGAAGCAAAGAAAGAAAGAAGGAAAGAAGGAAAGAAAGAATGAAAGAAAGAAAAAAGAAGGAAAGAAGGAAAGAAAGAAGAAAAGAAAGAATCACTGTTCATCTTCCAGGATCTCTTTAGAAACTTGTAATCCAGGCCAGACATTCACAAACATGTATTATTCCTGGGCTTTGGAAGATCATCCTTCTCTTTCAATAATTCACTAAACTACATAAGATTCTGTTCTTTGTATTTTATTTTGGTGATTAATTTTGCCTTCAAATTAAATCATTTGTGCCCTCCATAATCTTGATCTCTGTGTCCTGTGATTTGTTGGGATCACTAGATGGGACAATTCTCAGTATAATTTTAGAGTTCATTCCTAGGCCCTGTCACCTGAAGGTTTCTCATTGATTTATAAGAAATACTCTTGAGCATGCAAACACAGAAAAATGAAGCTGTCTATAAGGAATTTTCATGGAAAATAAGTGTCAGGATGCACAGTAGTATGTGGCTTTCCATTCTTGCTGCAGCTAGTAATCAAGCAAGACTCACCCCACCTCCACTCCCAGCCTCCCCTTGCACCATCAGCCCCATTTTTACGATCTCCTTTCCAGGTCATGGCCATGCTCATTTATTTTCCAGCTGAGCTTTGGGCTTTCTTCATACTGTATGGACTACGAAAATTGTATCGTTCAAGTCAGAGTTTTGTGAATGGTGTGAGATTAGCTGCCATGGAAGCAGTATCCTTCTGCTTACTAGCAGAATATGATTAGCACAAACAACTATGACCCAGTTGCTCCTTCCTTGGCCTTGCAAATCAGACTAATTTCCTATAATAGCTTACAGACTTATTTGCTGGTGGGGAAGATATGCTGAGAAGATTCATTGAGTTTAGACCTGGAAATTCACTATCGATTCTATACCACAAACTAGCAATTAAAAAAAAAAGCTCCTTATTAGTGATCCAAACAATGGATGTAATTGATTGTGTCACTCACTCATGTATATGTGGGATGCGCCAACTATCATTGATTGTACAGGATTCTGGTTATGCTTCAGGGAGCACAGCATCTTTTCTTTTATGTCCCTCATTGGAGGTTTTCTAAGGTTTCCTCTCCAAAACTTCACAGGATTGAAGAAATTAAATACATTATGGAGGAGTTCAGGGAGCCCCCAGGGTCGCAGATTTGAGCATGTAGGCAGTTGGAAATGCAACATCTTATCAAATGCCCTCACAATTATTTTCTTTCAGTTGCTCCAATGGAAAAGACTGTTCTGTGGATTAGCTTAAGATCACAGGTTTCTGATGAAAGCATAAACAAAATCAAGTTCTCCCAAAGCCAACTTACATACCTAACACAGGCTTTGTGTTGAAGTAGGGAGTCACTCAATACCCTGGGAGATTTGTTCTTGTTTTTTTTTGTTGTTGTTTTTTTTTTTAAAGGGGAAAGGAAGATACAGCCCATTGCAGGTTTTGCCTAAATTAATGCTCTCCAACCATTTGGAAGTTGGAATACTCAATGATTATGTCTCCATTCCTCCAAATGCTATAGGGTTTGGGGCTTTTATTCAGATAAAAGTAAATTCTCTTCAAGGATACTTTGGACATTTTATAATATAGTTTTGAAATAACTAAAGATATTTTGAAGTGTCTCAAGAATAGGGCTAGAATCAATAGCTTATACAAACCAAGAAAGTAGAATGTAAGTTCCTTGAAGATCAGGACTATTCTCAGTTTTGTCTTTGTAATCCCAGCAGTCAAGGTCAGCTAAATGTTATAATTCAAAAAGCACTGGACTTGGCTCAGGAAGACCCTGAAGTCAAATCTTACTCCAGACATTTACTGATTGTATTTGACAATTTGACAAATCACAAAACACTGAATCTCTTTCTGCCTCACTTTCCTCAATTATAAAATGGTAATGATAATAGCACATAACTTCCAAAGATTGTTGTAAGATTCAGATGCAATAATAATTACAAAGACTTAGCACAATGCTAGCACATCATCTTATGTTTAACACATGCTTGTTCTCTCATTCCCCCAGTAACTAAAGCCTGAGATCTAGTAAATGCTTCATAAATGATAAATTAAACTAAATTAAATGAAGCCACTGTAAGGATCACACTGGCATGTAAATCTTTCTTTTCACAAATAAAGAAAACATCTAGCAGGGGAAGATGTAGATGATGCTATTCTTTGTCCTTCATTCTTGAAGAGGAACATCACATCAAAGTGGTGATCCCATGACGTGCAAGTGATGAAGTTTTATACAAGGTCTTCTGCTGCACTTTCCCCTCCAGAGCCATATGGGTCCAGTGGCCAGGTATAGATCAGGACAGCTAGAGATGGCCCTGGATAGAGTGGGAGATCCTGGACTTTTTAAGCTAAGGTTTTCAACAAGTTTCAGTTTCCCTGAGACCCTAACCATTCAGTAATTAAGACTAGGTGGCAATTGAGGCAAAGAATTTCCTCTTTCATCTAGTCAAAAAAAAAAAGTAAATCTAAATAAATAATTCTAAGAGGGGAAGAATGTCAGGGTTTCTAGCCAAAGCAAAAATGACTGCTATTTACATTCAGTCTGAGTCAATCAGGACCCAAATAATGACCAAATAGGTCTAGGACCTATTTGTGGCCAATCAGTGAGAATCAGAGTGGTTTTGGTTTAAGGCATGGTCCTTAAGAAAGAAATCTAGCCAGTAAACCTCAAGATATCTTGGGAGGGTAAAAAGATTTTAAAAAAAGTTTTTAAGAGCATCAGTAGGTAAAGGTATGATAACCCTATGTGGACAGAGGGAGCTTAATGATCACCTCTTCATTCTCTACTTGTTTATTTGGATATTTCTTTAATAACACATTCTAGAATTCTATGGTTTCTCCATTTTGTTATATCCTCAAAATGCACCTTTTGTTATTTAACCCAAACAGATTTGGTAATTGTGACTTTGTCCCAAGGCTCTGAAATTTAGAAGGGCCTCTGACAGCACCTTGAGTGCTTCATCAATGTAGAAATATTGAACTTAGTACTTCAATAAGTCCTTCCCTTCCCTCTCTTCCCTTCTCCCAACCTCTTCCAGATGAACTAATACAAGATGAACTAAGCATAACAAGAAAATCAAAATACCTGTTGTCTACAATGAAATAAATGGAAGGTATGTCAACAAGAAAATGAAACTGATCACTAGTAAGTACAGTGGCCAAGGTTGATCCTGGGGAAAAGCTTAGAAAATGCACCTCCTATTTATCTTTGGAAATTTGTGGTGGGGAAAAGAGGTTGTTATAGGTATGGAATTTTGTAAATATCATCTCAATGGACTCAATGGAGTTTCTGTTGGTTAGTTTTGCCAAATTGCCTTTTTATTTTGTTCTTTGTTACAAGGGATAGCTCACTGAGTAGGAGAACGAATGATATATTTAGAAATTAAGGTCATATAAAAACAAAAATAATGTATTTTCTAAAATTTAAAAGAAGACATTTTAAAACAAATAAATTTGTATGATTGGAATAAAATGGATGTGTTCTAAATATCTGAGGACTATGAAAACCATCTGTCAGTCCTGCTGGATGTCCTCTCCTGTCCCTTGGCTCTTTTTCTCATATGATGTGTGCATCAAGTTACAGCATCCTGAAGCACAACTCTTGTTACTATGGCTACTCCAGAGCAAAGAATGCATGAATGCACCTGGTGCCTCTCCTTGGCTCCACAATGAGCACTGTAGATCCCAAACATCTTAAATAGCTCTCTGCTTTCAATGATATAATTGGATTCATTGCTCATCTGTCGTGCCCAAAGTAGAAACAGACAAGAGGCCATCTGTTCCACCACTCTGTGTTCTTCTTCCTCAGTATGAAGTGCCATCTCAGTGGCTTATTGTTACCATGGAAAGGTGCACCCATGGTAACAATGAACTGGGTGGCCCCAGAGCTGGCCACTTAGCTGTCTGGATGTCACTTTGATTCAGAGTCAACTCCTACATTAGGGGCAAGGGATTCTTATGCAGAGCTAGGGAAAATGGGAGCCCTTGAGAATGACCTTTCTCTAAGATAAGTGTAAAACACTTCATTTCAAATTATTTTGATTATGATATATATGCAAGCACACACATATATGTTTATATATTTATATGTGTCTAGATAAGTGTACACATGTGTATGTATATGTGTGTATATGTGTATGTATACATATACACATGCATATCCATATATACACTTATATATGTGCATAAGTAGAAATTAGCCAATTTTCAGATTGATATATCTACAAATGGTTAATTGATAGGATATTATCACAGGATAATTGCATTTAGAACTGAATGGAAATGGATGGGAAATTTATAAATCAACTAGTCCAATTCCCTCATTTTATAGATGAGGAAATTGAGGCTGAGAGAAGTGGCTTGCCCAAGAAAACTCCTACAAGGTGAACCTTATTTATCCTGAGAGTAATCAAAGATAAAGAGGTAACTAGATGGTACAATGAATAGAGTCAAGAAGACTCATCTTCCTGACTTCAAATCTGGTTTCAGATAGTTACTAGCTGCATGACCTTGTTCAAGTCACTTAACCCTATTTGCCTCATCCATAAAATGAACTGGAGAAAGAAATAGCAAACTCCTCAAGTATCTTTGCCAAGAAAATCCCAAATGGAGTTACACAGAGTGAAATAATTGAGCAACAAAAAATAAAATCAAGGATAGCAGAACTATAACAATGTATATGTCAGAGTATTTTTTTCTACTTGAGAAAATAATCAAGAAATTCATTAGAAGAGATTATGAACATGACTAAATCTAAATCAATGAAAAAAAACAAAAAATAAAAAGAAGGAAGAAAGGAAAGAAAGAAAAGAAGAAAGAACTGTATAAAGATACTGATTAAGTTTATGCCAAAAGTCAGGTGAGAAAAAAATCCTTCTTCCATTCTTTGAAGCACTGAGGAACCACAGGTATGAAACACTGCATATCTTGTTAGACTTAGTTGATGTAATTGTTAATCTTTTAAATTTACTTTATTTGAAAAAATAGAGTAAGATAAAAAGAAAAACAGAAAAGGAATGCAAAACAAAAGAGCCTATTGTTATGTGCCCAACAGAACATCAGAGAGGATTCAAAATATATAACAAAAAATTACCAGAATGAAAAAATATATATATTAGTAGAAGAAATTATGTTCATGAATGTCCATTTTTTCTTCATTTCCTTGTAAATTATTCTTTGGTTCTCTGCTGCACACGTTATTTATTTTATTTTTCCCCCTTTCATCCTTTGCCTCCAAGCAAGCTACAATTAAGAAAAGATATAATATGTATACATATGTAAATGTATACATACATACATACATACACACACACACCCCACACACACATCTTTCCTATTCCTGTTGTCTTTTTAATTAAATTCTGCTCCATAACTTGCCTTGCTATATTACCTGATCTCTTTCCACCCAAGGATCCTTCCCTTGTCTTCCCTCACTTTTTGCTTCCACATCTGCCCATCCTTCCCTTCTTATTTCTTTATAGATTTTGGAGGGTGCTATACCTTTTCTGGTATATATGTAGTGTTGCCTATTGAACCCATTCCCAATGTGAACAGGTTTTCAGAACTATGAGCCCTCTTCCCCCCTCTAATGTCTCTGTATCTATTTTTTCTTTGAATCTCACTTGTATTATCACATGATTATAATTTTTACATTAACTCTGCCAATCTTTCTTTTGAGCTACCCTGTTGTTGATGAGCATCTTAAAGATATGGTATATTCAGCAAAAACTGCTGGGAAAATTGGAAACTAGTGTGGAAGAAATTAGGGCTTGACCCATACCTAACACCACATACCAAGATAAGATCTAAATGGGTTCAAGATCTAGATATAAAGAGTGATTTTGTAAGCAAATTAGAGGTACATAATATAGTTTACCTCTCAGACCTGTGGAGGTGGAATAAATTTATGTCCAAAGAAGACTTGGAACTCCTAATTGAACACCAGATAGATAATTTTGACTATATTAAGTTAAAAAGTTTCTGTACAAACAAAACTAATGCAGACAAGATTAGGAGGGAAGCATCAAATTGGGAAATCATCTTTACATTTAATGGTTCTGATAAAGGCCTCATTTCTAAAATATAGAGAGAATTGTCTCATATATATATAAGAATTCAAGCCACTCTTCAATAGATAAGTGGTCAAGGGATATGAACAGACAATTTTCAGATGATGAAATTAAAACCATCTCTAATCATATGAATAGTTGCTCCAAATCACTATTGATCAGAGAAATGCAAATTAAGACAACTCTGAGATACCCCTACACACCTGTCAGATTGGCTAAAATGACAGGAAAAGATAACGATGAATGTTGGAGGGGATGTGGGAAAACTGGGACACTGATACATTGTTGGTGGAACTGTGAATGGATCCAACCATTCTGGAGAGTAATTTGGAACTATGCTCAAAAAGCTATCAAACTGTGCATACCCTTTGACCCAGCAGTGTTTCTATTGGGCTTATATCCCAAAGAAATCATAAAAGAAGGAAAGGGCCCCGCATGTGCAAGAATGTTTGTGGCAACTCTTTTTGTAGTGGCTAGAAACTGGAAACTGAAGGGATGCCCATCAATTGGAGAGTGGCTGAATAAATTGTGGTATATGAACGTTATGGAATATTATTGCTCTGTAAGAAACGACCAGCAGGATGATTTCAGAGAGGCCTGGAGAGACTTGCATGAACTGATGCTGAGTGAAAGGAGCAGAACCAAGAGATCATTATACACAGCAACAACAGTATTACATGATGATCAATTCTGATGGACATGGCTCTCTCCAACAAAGAATTGTCTCAAACCAGTTCCAATTGTTCACTGGAGAAAACCATATACATCCAGAGAGAGGGATATGAAATATGGACCACAATGTAACATTTTCATGCTCTCTGTTGAGGTTTGCTTGCATTGTGTTTCCTTTCTCTGATTTTCTTTTTTTTTCTTGTAGATAGGATTTTTCTTGCACAACTTGTCAAGTATTTCAACATTATTAACATGTAGTAGACTTCCTGCCATCTAGGGCAGGGGAGGGGACTGGGGGTAAAATTTGTAATGGAAATCTTTGTAAAGATCAAAATGCTGGGGAACTACCCATACATATGTTGTGCAAATAAAAAGCTTTAATTAAAAAAAAAGAATAAGAAAAAAAAGAATAAGAATAAGAAAACAAATCATGTGCTCAATAGTTGGGGAATAGATGAACAAATTTTAGAATTCCAGAATAAGGAATATTATTAGGAATTCTAGTATATGAATTATTCTATAACAAAAGATGAACATGAATTAAGAGGAATATGGGAAAACATATATACACTACATGTATGTAAATGAAGATGATAACCAGCAACAAAGTTCAGGTCAAAGACAATGTACAATAATGCTACTATCTTATTGAAATTAAAGCCTTCCATTCTTTAAAAAATAAAACAGTAAATTACAAAAATATAGGGTTATATGTAATAAAAACTGCACTTAAAAGGTCAAAAAAACATATGGTATATATTTCCTATGTAACCAATTTGTTCATGTTTAAACAGTTTGTCCGTGTTAAGTTGCTTAAAAATTGATCTTTGAAATAGGCTTTTATAAATTAAATTTTCTCTTAAATTTAGATTTGGTTGATAGTCCTGAAAATCTGCAAGTTTGTTAAAGGTACATTTTTTCTCGTTCATAATTATAGAAAATTTTGCTGGATATGATATTTTTGGCCACATGCCTAGTTCTTTTGATTATTGCTAGATATGAGTCCAGGACCTCTGGTCTTTTACTGCAACTGCTGGTAAGTCTTGAATAATACTAATTGTAGCTCTAATGTATTTGGATTTTTTTTTCTTGTTTCTTGCAATATGTTCTCTTTGATCTGGGAATTTTGAAATTTGGCAATAACATTTCTGTGTGTTTTCCACAAAAGATCTCTTTGAGGTGGTGATCGGGATGAGGGAGGTTCTATTTCTACTTTCCACTCATATCGTATAATCTAATTTTTTGAATTATTTCCTGCATTATTGTGTCATGGTTCTCTTTTTGGTCACAAGTTTCTGGCAGTCCAATTATTCTTATATTTTCTCTTCTTGATTTGTTCTCCAGATCTGTCATTTTTCTTGTAAGATGTTTCACATTTTGTTCTATTTTCTCAGTCTTTAATATGTTTTGTTATTTCTTTGTCTTTCATAGTTTCACTAGATTTTCCTTGCCCAATTCTAATTTTCAAAAATTATTTTCATCTCTGAGATTCTTTATCATCTTTTCTAGCTGGTTAACTTTTTTTTTTCACAATCTTGTTTTCCTTGGATGGTTTTTATTTGCCATCTTCCCAGAATCTTCCATGATTATTAATTTTGATAAATTACTTTTTTTCTTTCTTTTTTTATTCTTTGTTACAAGATATGATTTACAAAGTAGGGCATGAGAGATTGATTAATTTGGAAGGGAAGATGACATTAAAATGAAAAACATGTGTATCAATTTTAAGGAGCTGTAAGGCACCTGTGCCATGAGAAAATTGCTTATTTAAAATCAGAATTAATAGATAGTCCCAATGGTTTTAAATAAATCCAAATTATTCTATTTCAACAAAGTCCTAGTCTGACACACATTTTTGTGCATAGAGACAAGAGACAAGAATGTATATGAAAGACTTTCCCTCAAAGGGTGAAACAAAAAGCAAATAAAGTCACATAATAATGTTATATTGGCTAAATATCGGGGGAAGAAAGCAAAGTTGGGAGGGAAGGGGTGAGCATGTTGGTATTTCCTAAGTTCTCTGGTCAAAATTTATCAAGCAAAATATTTTAAGAATAAATAGAAAATATTTGTCTCGGGCAAAAATTCATTTCTAAGTCTAGTATAAGTAGAGATGTTAAGATCTGTTTCAAATAGACCAATTTTTATATGATTTAGAAGATAGAATGTATTTCAACATAAAAATTGATTTAAATATATAAAGGGGTAACACCAATTTAAATAATAAGTGATATGAAATTCAAGCTCCCTATGGTAGTGGTGTCAAACTCAAATAGAAAGCGGGCCATGAAATCATACCTAAAGATTCCTATAGCCTATATATTGAGATAGAAAAATCCACTATTTTCTATTGTATTTTTGGTTAGTTTATTAAATATTTACCAATAACTTTTTTTTTCTTTTTGCTGAGGCAATTGGGGTTAAGTGACTTGCCCAGGGTCACACAGCTAGGGAATGTTAAGTGTCTGAGACCAGATTTGAACTCAGGTCCTCCTGATTTCAGGGCTGGTGCTCTATCCACTGCGCCACCTAGCTGCCCCTCACTAATAACTTTTAATCAGGTTTGGGCAGCATCACCAAGTGTTCTAGATTGCAATTTTTGATACCTCTATTCCACAGAATTTTCTTTTGTTTTCCATTGTGATTATGAATGTTCTTTTTTTCTTTTGACAATTAATTTCAAAACTAAAAATATTAAAAAAAACTTAAGGGGGTTAGAGAATAATATATTAAATTATATATTTTAAAGATGATTGTTGCAAAATTTAAATTTAATTAAAATGTTATTCTTTAATTTATTTATTTTAAGCAACAGTTTATGAATTCAGGTGAGTTTAGAAGGCAAAGTACATCTACTTCCAAAGGGGAGAATGATTAACATGCTTATCCAGTAAGTTTAAGTTTGTATTAAATTAAGTTCAAGTTTCTTTTCCTTCTAACAACTTTCATTCTTTTACCTCTCCCACTCCTTTACTTCTACTGAACCTATTGTTTGCAATCTTCATTCTCTTTACCCATCTTTATTCTATTTTATCAGCTTCATGTTCACAGACTTTACTCCTTTATACAAATCTCTTCACCCCCAAAGAATAGTGGTTATCATATGTGAATTCCCTTAACTTTTCTTTTCCATTTCAAGACACTTTGTATATTTCGCCATTTAATACCTTTCTTTTCTGTCTTAGAGGAAAAAAATGATTGGAATTCTCTGATCTATGATTCTACCTAATTTCTCAATATTCTTCCTAAAATGTGACATGTAGAATTGAATGCAAAATTCCAGATGTTGTTTGATCAGGACACAGTAAAGAGACATCATCTATTATTCTAGATACTATGCCTCTCTGTATGCCTTCTAAAATGGCATTAGTTTTTCTGTGTGATTGGTAGAGTGCTGGACCTGGAGTCAAAAAAGATGAGTTCAAATCCTGCCTCTGATAATTCTGTGTTATATGATACTGGTCAAGATATATAACCTCTTTCAGATTCACAGTTTCTCCATGTGTAAATTGGGGATAATAATAGCACCTATCTCCCTTTTGCCAAAATTGTTGTAAGTATCAAATGAAATAACATCTTCAAGACACTTTGTAAACTTCAAGATGCCAGATAAATCTGTTTATCATCATCATCATCATCATCACCATCATCATCATCATCATCATTGCCTATCATGTAATAATCAGATGATCTTGGTTTCTTGAAGGTTATGCAACCAAAGCAAAAGTTCTACTTCAAAGGCTTTGAGTATAATTCTAGAAAAAGTCTGCGTCTGCTTTCTGAGCACCAACCTGGTTAAATATAGTGTGGTTCAAAAGCAAGTTGGACCCTTTGTGCTAAATATTTTCCCCATGAAACAGAAAAAAAATTGCCTCCGGTTCTATGTGGTCTCTGCCTACTTCTGCTGTGATGTAAATCAGAGTGATGGAAAGGTATACAAAGGGGCTATGTATCATACAATGTTTAAATTATATATAAACACTAATTTGGTACTCTAAATATGGAATCCTTGACCATGTATCAAGAGATAAACATACTGGTAAAGGATCTTAATTATATCTATATCTATAGGTACATATTTTTCTCTATAAATGAAAATGGAAGGCAAAAGGAAGTTGCAAGTAAATAGGAAAATGGTTCACAAATTTTCCCTACAGACAAAAGAGATGAAAAAGCAGATTTTACCAGGTAGTTAAAGACAACAAGAAACATCAATTTATAGGAAAAGCTGACATTTTCTATGGAAATATGGAAAATAAATAGATGACCATGTAGACTATAAGAATTACTGTGAATACAATTATAGCTTCTGTATGAACATCTCATAGAAAGAGGAGGAGGCAGAGAAGTTTGGTGAAGAATTCAGTAAGGCTTTCTCAATTAAATAAATATGTTATAATGCTTAATTTTTACATTAAAGTAGAATTACTCAAGACTGGAAAAATATGTTGGGAAACATGGTTCAAGAATAAAAACTTAGAGAAGATAGAAGCATATAGACTATACAAAATCCTCATCCTTGTACATTATGAATACTTTCTTTAACAAGAGAATTAGGCAGAGGTGGTCATGATGATCATCAAAAAATGAATTATATTTTAATGGACTGAATTAAGTATCACTTCCTAATTAACTGTCTGTATAAGAATCAGACTGTTGGATTATCAAAGCAAAAGTCAAAATCAATAACAAATTAAAATAATGGAAATGAGAAGACAGAATACACAAATGAAACAACTCCAATCTAATCTTCAACAAGTTGATATTAATGATAATTAGAAAGAAGCAAAGAACAGACACTGACTTTTAAACTATTACCATTTCTTACAGAAGTTCAAATGATATCAATCAATTGATATAGCTAGGAGATTCAAAGACCCAAGAAAATACTTTAGTCAACAGAAAAAATATTTTCTTGATCAGTGAAGATCTATGTCAGCCTGCACTGGTTTTTACCCCACTATACTTATTTGCTTATCCATTTCATAACTATATGGATCACCATATGTAAAGTAGTAATCAAAAGCCCTAAGTGGATTTTTATATAGTTTACATGCTTTAGAGTACAGAGAATTCATCGGGAAGTTTGAGAGTGAAATCATTAATATAGGCACCTAGAAAACAGCATATATGCTTTTATCAATTCACTTTATATTCCCTAAATCATGAAGCTCCTTACCTAAATATCTATTGAACTATTGCTACATATAGAAAAAAAACATCCATATGGAGGAGTGAACCCCTGGGCTCTGGGATGCTAAGAAATATTTGGATAAAGTATCAGAGAATAGTCAAAATCAGGAAAACAGACTCAATTAATCTGCAAAGTCAGCTACAGCATGTCAGGCTCTTTCCCAACCTTTTATCTTTCTGTTACCCTCTCAAGCAATTACAATGTTCAAAGATCTTAAAACATAGATAACAATTTGTAGACACACAAGTTATTGTCATAGACTCCCTGGGAATCAAGGAAACTAGTGAAGCATACAAACCCATGTGATCTTTCTTTAAAAAAACAACAATGATGTTAAAAAGTAATTTTTGTGCTGCTATATTCCATGAACTGAGAGCCCAAATCTACAGACATAAAATTCAAGACACATTCATCCTAGAGGAACAAGAAAACCTGCAGTGACATTGTTTTTGTCCTTTGATACTTTATCAGAGGTTTTGGCTGAGTGTAAAAAATATATGTATCCTTCAATAAATCTTGCTAGGTTACACAAGTTTTGTGCATGTTCTATCTTCCTTTTCTGTATTGTGGCTGCTGGCTTACTTTTAAATCACTGCTCAGATGGTGGGGAAAGTGGTCACGTGAGCCAGCCTATCCATCTTTTCCCCTAAGTCCCCCCAAAATTCCCAAACTAAGTCTCAGACAGTGGCAACATAAATTTTTAACATAAAATAATTAGTAAAGTCTTGTAGAGGAAGGTAAAGAAAGATTACAAGCAATATCATAAACCAGGAGAAGTGATTAATAGATGAAAAAAGAATTATAGAAAGCTTAATAAAAAAGCATTTTAGAAGAACAAAATACTTCCCTAAAGACTTGAATCCAACAAATATAAGCACTCAAAAATTGCATGTGTCAAAATAATATAATGTTCCATAAAAATTAATAATAAAATTTTGTTCCATGAATTCTAATTGATATCAAGTAATATAAAAACAAGGAGATACATGTTTGTCAGAGGTTTTTGATGTTATCATCAAGGTTGTCCAGGACAGAGTACAAATTAAATAATCACTTCTTGATAAGGTTTCCTTTATGTTCCAGTTTGTGAATAATAGGACATTTTGAAATCTTTTAAATGCCATGCATAATCACTAAGAAAAGTATGGACTAAACTATTTACAAATAGCAAATGAGATGAAAAATACTGTTTTCCCATACTATGATGTATATGATAATGAACAACCCTTAGAGTTATTATTATCTGAGTATATACTCATATAAATATATGTATAAATGTATATATCTACCAATATTTGCATTCATATTTATAAATATGGGATCATTAAAAGAATCATGCAATTTCATAGATGCAATCTAATTTACTCTTTTCCTCTTTTTCAATTCTAAGTTCATTTCATTGTCCATATGTCATTACTGTTACATATATAACTATATCTGTATATATGTATGTATATATATAGTATCTATATATGCATATGTATGTACATATATGGATATATAATTATACATTAAATCCAAAATGTTTATAGTTATACTGTTTGGTTACAAATTCAATTCTGTAAGTTCTAAAAATTCTAAATTTCAATTGACTCAAAGGGCAATGGAGAGATGCATAGAGAATGCACAAAAGCTATTAACTATTACTAAAGAATTTTACTCACTTCTTTAGACAGGTAGATTGATCATATTTCAAATTGAGGAAAGATACATAGGGCAAATGGATAATCTATATACTCTGTTAATACTCAAATAATGTCAACAGACCTAGAGAAAGACTTGTAGCACATTGAGCAGACTCTCTAAGGAAGATTTATGGAAATAAATGACAAGTCACAGAAGATGATAACGATTGGATGGCTTGCCATCTCTAGTAATTTCATCAAGATCACTGATCAATGAAAACATAACCTTCTAATTCATACTGAGTTTGTAGTCCATTAAAACATACAAATCTTGAAAATAAAAAGCTTTAATTTAAAAAAAACATTCAAATCTTTCTCACATAAAATGATATGTAGGTATAAATTTTCTTGTATTTATGAAGTTGATTTTTTTTTAATCAGTATAGGGATTTGTCCAATGATAGAGTAATGACGCTATTTTCCTTAGCCTTTCTCTAACAAAAAAGGATAACATGAATCCTTTTTTTCCCACATACTCAAGTCTAGGAGTCAGAAACCCATAGAACCCATGTCTGAGATTGAGACCACTCTAACAGCAATGCCAGATACTGGCTATCACTCAGCTAATGACACTGATGCCATTGGTTTGGCTTTCATGCTGCACTCCTTTAACTACTGTTGTTCTTTTTTGATTCCACTATCATCCAACATGATCTCCATTTGTGTGTATGCTTTGCTGTCATGTAGACATATTGCATGTGTGTGCATGGGTGTATGTGTGTGTGTAAATATACATACATATATATATATATATATATATATAGCCACTTCTATTATATTGTTATTCCCTCAAGCTGAGTGTGTACTTTCTAGTAAAGCAAGTAAAAGTTGAGAAGGATGAACAGTATGGTCATTATCAGCTCTAAAACTAAATTCATGAGGAAGAATTCAGAGGGAAGTTGCCAACATTTCCTTTGATTACATGACTGAAGAAATGGTTGGTAAGAGAACTGTTAGTATTAGGGGCAAGATGATAAAAGGTTAAAAATGTTCAGTACCTGATTTCTATTTACTTGATCTGAGCTGGCATTATGAATATGTCAAGGACCTAAATGTCTCTGATGTAAGTATTTCAAGTATGGGAATCCATTTTACTTCATCTAAGCTGGAATTCTAAAAAATAACAATAGCAGGTGAACAGGGAGGCTCAAATCTCAGAATACAAGCTTTTTAGGACTATCTTTCACCTTGAACAATAGAGCTCTTTAAATTCCCTTTATTCAGGACTAGATAAAGTCAGGTGGTCTTCTTTTGGCATTTTGCTCCCAACTATCCTCATTGCAGTATCTCAGTTGCAAGAGCTTTCTTTATTCCCCAACCCTCTTAACAGGTCAGACACACAAAAACCAGCATTTCAATTAATAAACCTCCGAATTCTCTTTCATGAATTTAGCTTTAGAGCTGATAACTATCCCTTTCATCCTTTTCAACTTTTTTTACTCATTTTGTTAGAAAGTGCATACTCAGCTTGAGGTGATAATGATGTAGTAGAATTGGTAGCTTTTTGTGCTTGTACACATATGATTTATCTGCAAGGGAGCAAAGCTCACACACAAATTGAGACAACAGTATTTCTGGAGTGATTACTATGTGCTACTAAGATAGGCACATCAAGGGGCACAAAAGAAAACAGGTCTTCCTTTAGAAATTTAGCACTTCTTTATCATTATAGAATCAATATGATCTATTTTATATTATCAATAACTACGTGTAGAAGGAACAAGAGAATTGACCAGAATACCTTTGATCAATTGATTTCCCCCAGGTTAGTTGATATAATAAGAAGATAATCCATCAGTCAGTCAATAAAAATTCATTAAGAGCCTATGTGCCAGACACGGTGCTAAAATAAAGAACAAATAAGAAAGGCAACCTTTACATAAAGTCTAAACAGGAGTTTTATTATTTTTTACCTTTTTACAAAGTATGAAGTAGTTCATGCATCAAAATTTATGGAATTAGAGAGTAACTAGTCAATAGCTTACAAAGGAATTTCTATGCTTCTGTTAGCTCTTTAAGCATCAAGCATGTTCTCTAAAAGCTAGTCAAGTCATTCACTTGCCATATATTATTGCTGTACTGTGTACAATGTTCTCCTAATTCTGCTCACTTCACTTTGCATCACTCCATATAAGTCCTTCCAGGCTTTTCTGAAATCCACGTATTAATAATTTATAATATTCCATTATAATCATATGCCACAACTTGTTCAGTGATTCCCTAATAGATGGACATCCCCTCAATTTCCAATTCTTTGCTACCACAAGTAGAGCTGCTATAGATAATTTTGTACAAATCAATTCTTTTCTCTTTTTTACATATCAGAAATACATAAAACAAAATGCATAGAATAACAAAGAAAACAATTATAATAAAATACAATTATTGGTATTTTTAAAAAATTCTCAGGCCCCAGGTTAAATACCCTGAACTAAAAAATTTGCCTTTCAATAAAAAAGTCAATAATATTTCCCATTCGCTTTTTTAAGCTTTTTATTTGTATAACATATGTATGGGTAGTTCCCCAACCTTGATCTTTACAAAGCTTTCCAATACAAATTTTACCCCCAGTCCCCTCCCTTTTCCTAGATGGCAGGAAGTCCACTACATGTTAATAATGTTGAAATGCTTGAGAAATTATGCAAGAAAAATCCTATCTACAAGAAAAAAAAAAAAGAATCAGAGAAAGGCAACACAATGCAAGCAAATGTCAATAGAGATCATGAAAATTTTACATTGTGGTCCATATTTCATGTCCCTCTTTCTGGGTGTATATGGTTTTCTTCAGTGAACAACTGGAACTGGTTTGAGACAATTCTTTATTCCAGAGAGACATGTCCATCAGAATTGATCGTCATGTAATACTGTTGTTGCTGTGCATGATGATCTCCTGGTTCTGCTCGTTTCGCTCAGCATCTGTTCATACAAGTCCCTCCAGGCCTCTCTGAAATCGTCCTGCTGGTCGTTTCTTACAGAGCAATAATATTCCATAATATTCATATACCCTAATTTATTCAGCCACTCTCCAATTGATGGGCATCCCTTCAGTTTCCAGTTTCTAGACACTACAAAAAGGGTTGCCACAAACATTCTTGCACATGTGGGTCCCTTTCCCTACTCTAAGATCTCTTTGGGATATAGGCCCAGTAGAAACACTGCTGGGTCAAAGGGTATGCACAGTTTGACAACTTTTTGAGCATAGCTCCAAAATGCTCTCCAGAATGGTTGGATCCATTCACAGTTCCACCAACAATGTATTAGTGTTCCAGCCCTCCCACATCCCCTCCAACATTCATCGTTATCTTTTCCTGTCATTTTAGCCAATCTGACAGGTGTGTAGTGGTATCTCAGAGTTGTCTTAATTTGCATTTCTCTGATCAATAGTGATTTGGAGCAACTTTTCATATGACTAGAGATGGTTTTAATTTCATCATCTGAAAATTGTTCATATCCCTTGACCACTTATCTATTGAAGAGTGGCTTGAATTGTTATATATATGAGACAATTCTCTATATATTTTAGAAATGAGGCCTTTATCAGAACCATTAAATGTAAACATGATTTCCCAATTTGATGCTTCCCTCCTAATCTTGTCTGCATTTGTTTTGTTTGTACAGAAACTTTTTAACTTAATATAGTCAAAATTATCCATCTGGTGTTCAATTAGGAGTTCCAAGTCTTCTTTGGACATAAATTTGTTCCATCTCCACAGGTCTGAGAGGTAAACTATATTATGTACCTCTAATTTGCTTAAAAATCACTCTTTATATCTAGATCATGAACCCATTTAGATCTTATCTTGGTATGTGGTGTTAGGTATGGGTCAAGCCCTAATTTCTTCCACACTAGTTTCCAATTTTCCCAGCAGTTTTTGCCAAATAGAGAGTATTTATCTCAAAAGCTGTGGTCTTTGGGTTTATCGAACACTAGATTGTTAAGGTTAATGCCTAGGTTGTCCTGATAATCTATCCTGTGCCACTGATCGACTGCTCTATTTCTTAGCCAGTACCAAACAGTTTTGATGACCGCTGCTTTATAATATAGATTTAGATCTGGTACAGCAAGGAAACCTTCATCTGCCTTTTCTTTCATTAATCCCCTTGAAATCCTTGACCTTTTGTTCTTCCAAATGAACTTTGCTACTATTTTTTCTAGATCTGTAAAATAATTTCTTGGGAGTTTGATTGGTATGGCACTAAATAAGTAGATTAGTTTGGGTAGTATTGTCATTTTTATTATGTTCGCTCTGCCTACCCATGAGCACTTAATATTTTTCCAATTGATTA
>JAJPUD010018790.1:0-27898 GCA_023553655.1 Myrmecobius fasciatus | reverse complement strand
GCTTCTCTTGAGTTCTGTATTTGGAGGTCAATTTTTTTGTTCAGATCAGGTCTTTTCATTAGAAATAGGTGAAATTCTCCTGTATCATTGGATGACCATCTTCTTCCCTGGAAGATGATGCTCATTCTAGCTGGATAACTTATTCTTGACTGTAATCCAAGTTCTTTTGCCTTTCGGAATATCTGGTTCCAGGCCCTTCGATCCTTTAAAGTGGAAGCTGACAGATCCTGTGTAATTCTAATGGCAGTTCCTCGGTATTTGAACTGTTTCTTTCGAGCTGCTTGCAATATCTTTTCCTTGGTGCGATAGTCCTGAAATTTGGCCACGATATTCCTTGGGGTTTTAATTTTGGGGTCTCTTTCTGGAGGTGATTGGTGAATTCTTTCAATGCCAATTTTGCCTTCTGATTCTAAAACATCAGGGCAATTCTCTTTCATGATTTCCTGGAAGATAGCATCCAGGTTCTTTTTTTCATCGTGGCTTTCAGGGAGTCCGATAATCCTTAAATTGTCTCTCCTGGATCTGTTTTCCAAGTCAGTTGTTTTTCCTAGGACATATTTCATATTTTCTTCTATTTTTTCATTTTTTTGTTTTTGTTTGACTGATTCTTGAAGTCTTATTGAATCATTTACTTCTATTTGTTCAATTTTAATTTTTAGAGTATTATTTCCTTCAGTTATCTTTTTTAGCTCCTTTCGTAGCTGCCCAATTGAGTTTCTTGATTCAATGCATTTTTTTCCCATTTTGCCAGATTTATTTTTCAGTGAATTGTTGTCTTTTTCCAATTCACCAATTTTGTTTTCCAGTTCACCATTTTTATTTTCCAGTGAATTGGTGATTTTTTCCAATTCACCAATTTTGTTTTTCAATGAACTCTTTTCTTTTTCCAATTCACCAGTCCTATTTTCCAGTTTTTGATATTTCTGTTGCCCTGATCTCAATTTATTTCCCCATTCTTCTTCTAGCTCTCTTTTGAGATTCTTAATGCAATCATCCAGGTAAGCCTTCTGAAAGGGAGACCAACTTAAGTCTGCCTTTGTGGCTTCATCTGGGATTTTTTTCATAATGCCAGGATCTGGGGACTGTTCTATTTTTCTCCGTAAAAGCTTTCTATGGTGAGAGCTCTCTTCTGCTTCTTGCTCATGTTTTAAAGTTGGGATATTGGTCAAAAACAGAGAAAACTGCAACAATTTGTATTTGCCCTGGGGCAGTTTGCCGAGTTGACTTCCGGTCTGAGGCTAGTCAGGCTAGAATCGCACTAGGACCACGTTTTCAGCTGCTCTCGATCCACCATTAACCAAAGGCAGATCTGCCAACGCACCTGCCCGCAAGCAGAGCAAAGTGGCCCAGGCGTCTCCCAGGGGCTTTCTGGGTGCCTTAAATCCACCCCTCTATCGCAACCCTGACTTCCGCCCCGGCTGGAGTCTGATTGAGACCAGAGGCCGATTTCCCCTGAGGCTAACCTTCTCTGGAGTTCTTTCAAGGTAGATTTTTTATAGAAGTGCGTTGTAGTCCAAATGTTTGGCGGAGCCTTCACTCAAAAACCAGTTCGGAGGCTCACTTTGTCTGGGTCTGAGGGAAGGTCCCAAAGGAGTTCACAGAGAAAGGTGTCTGCAGTTCTCCATCTTGGCTCCGCCCCATCATCATACATTTTTCTTAATTCATTTCAGCCTCATTTTCCTCATCTGTAAAATCAGCTGGAAAAGGAAACAGTAAATCACTCCAATATCCCTGTCATAAAAGCCTCAAAAGTGGTCATGAAGAGTCAGACACAACTAAAATGACAAAAAAAGTAAAATAAGGTGGAAAGAAATGTTTGGAACAATAATCAGGATGAAGGAACAGAAAGAGATGGACCATTAGGGTGAGAAATAGAAGGCCAGCTGGGGAAGGAAAGCAAGTAGAGTTAGAATGGAAAATGTTACAGATATTTAAAAGTCAAAATAATGGGTTTATATTTTATGCTAGAGACTAATTAGGTATAGGAATAACGGAGGTAAATCAATCAATAAGTAAAATTTGTAGCAACAAAGAGGTGGAGGATTTAAATTTGAGTAGGTAAAAGTAAATATAGGTGATTGCTCAATAGTTGTAAAAAGATATGTGAAAAATGATGACAGAAATGAGCTATCGAGGATCTGCACTGTTGAGCTAGTTGAAAATGAAAATGAGGTGACCACAAGAGATTGAAAAGGTATAAATAAGAGGGTGGATAATGCGTTAAAGATGGGGCATAATAAGACAAAGGGAATGGAACAGTAGACTCCCTAAAAAGAAAACCCTACAGAAGTCATATGATTATCTTCACAGAAGTTAGAGCAAGACCTTTCCAAAACAAAGGACCCTTTCCTTTAAAAAATATTAAAGAGCATAAGAATAAATGGAGTTTACATTAAAGTGATAAGTACTTTTTATAACTATCATCATCAATGATGAACTCCAATGGAGATAAATTCTTAGGTTTCTCAATACAATTATAATTATAATGCAATCATCTCTTGGCCTGCTTCCTTCTCAGGTTCATGACTTCCTTCCTGTCTCCACCCCTCCTTTGAAGTCAGATCTGGGGACAAATTCACATTAATTCAAAATTGCTGTATCACGATGTTTGCCCAACTGTGCACTTACAAAAAGCGAGAACTGACTTTAGTTGGTAAAAAACAGATGGCCTAAGTCCAAGGCAGTTAGGCAAAATTTTGATAGAAGACCAATACCTCACACCACATATCAAATTAAACCATGAGATAATACATGAATTAGCTACAACAAATAAGATAATATAGAGATAGCTGATGAAAATTATAAATAAGATATAAAGATAATATTTAATAATTATGTTTCCTTTCATCCACAACTCATCAATTTTTTATTCAATAACTCTAGATTAATCCCTAAATAAGCAATCAAAAGCTTAATTACATTACAGAGCAAGGTTCTGGAGATGCTAATGATGTAAATTGTGACCTTTGGGAAGGGTGGTCCTTGAATGGAATGGTACAGGGGCTTGGCAATAATCCCAAAGGTAGGTATCCAAATTCTGCAGAAACCAGCCATGTTCAAACAAGTGCGTAGCTTTCTCTGAAGCAGGGTCTGGAATGCATAAAATGGTCTGTTTGCTCTCCTTGATTAGGGAGTGAGAAGTGCGGGTAAAACTGTGGCCAAGATATTGGACCCATGGACAGGCAATGTAGGTTTTGGGTAAGAAGACCCTGCAGCCTCTTGAGGCTAGAAAATTTAGGGTATTTATGGCTGCATTTAGGGAACCCTCTGGGGTTGGACTGCAGATCCAAATACCATCCACATATTGGGTGAGACTGCTTTTAAGAAGCTTCAACTCCCTTAAATCTTTAGCCAGGGCCTGCCCAAATATATAGGGGCTATCTTTGAATCCCTGGGGCAAAGTCTAAGTTAGTTGGACAAGCAAGGGAGGGAACATTTACTTCTAACAGCCGCTTAGGCATTAGCAGGACCCTTGGGATTGGGGAGTCTGGAAGGGGCACAAGAGGCATGCACATTTTCAGGGGCTCTCATCCTCAAATATTCTCACTTTGAGAAGGAGACTTAAATTTAACAGGGGTGGGAGGGGCAATCACTGTGATGTCATTGTGGGGAGGGGCTAGTCTCTTCCAGAGAAGAATGGGAAGAAAAGAGGGAGGGGAGGGTGCTTGGTGACATCAGGTCCAGAGCACTGGGAGCACCCCCCCCAATGATTTCTCTCGGCCCCCACCACTCAACCTAGCTTGGGGAGGGGGCCATAGTTCATTTTCCACTTAGTTGTGAACCCAGAGCTGACCATCGTACTAGATCCCTGAGGCCCGGCTGCTGGGGTTGGAGGTGAGGGGTCGCAGCTAAAGTCACCTTGGGGTGTTTGAGAAGAGGTCCCTTTACGGAAAATAGGAGGGGATGACACAGAGGGGAAGAAGGAGGTTGAGGTAAGGACAGATGACTCTTCAGAGTTACAGGCAGAGCTGTACCTGTGGTGGTATTTGGGCTATTGTTCTTATGGCAATAAAAACTAAAGCTGGACACAGTACCAGCCAAGGTAGGCTTCCCAATCGTCAGACTTTCTAAGCATGCCCTGGAAACACCTGACACTCTTGTTTCACCCAGGAAGACTTCTTTTGGGAAAGCAGAGAAGGGATTCTCAGCAAAATACAAGAACTTGCTGATAATCTTTAACCAGGATCTGCCTCCTGATTCTGTTGTTCCATCAGGGTTTTCCTGGGGATATCACCTCCTTCAAAAGGGGTTCAGTTGGTTTCTTCAAAAGGCATCAATAAACATTCTTCAGTAAGTGGCTAAGTACCTATGGATATCCAAAGGCCAGAGTACACAGAGTAAACATGGGAGTATATACACAAATATCTCCATTGTTATCTGAACCCTTGTAGCAGCACTGGGTATCCTTGCCAATAGCAGAGATTGCCAAGATGAGGCATGGCAGTTTACCCTCTGGAGTTTATGCTTGCAAATACTTTACAATAGAGGCTCTGAGAAACTTGCCTGAAACATGGTGACCTGAGGTGTGTTAATACAATCAATTAATACAGGCAAAAGGGGGTAGAGGGTCTACTGTCATTCCAAAAACTGTCTCCCAGATCACCTTTTCCCGAAAAAGCTCGGGAGACCAATGGCTATGTTCTGCTAACATGCAATCATGTCAGAAGTTTACCAGTAGGTGAAATCAGAGGAATGGACACCAACAAAGCCCAGAGGCCGTGCTTCAGGCAAAGTGGAAATGCAGCCACTCACAAGGACAAAACATGGAAGAAAAATGTACAAGAAAAGGGCTGGTCTCATCTTGGAAGGGTATTTGTTAAATAACTAGGGTGTTTTGACCAACACTTTACCAGTGTCAAATCAGGAAAGCACAAAGCCCAAAGAAAAATTATCCCTTGAGTACCAAAAAAATCAGGCAGTGAGGGAGACTTCAGATATATCTTTCTTTCAGCAGTAGAGCTGGTACTCCAGTCTGGCTCCTCCAACTCCATGTCCTACTGTTCTAGCCACTGGACCACAGCCTCCATTCTGTGCCAAACCCTTCCTTCTAATATCTTATATGTGTGCTCTATCTGATACTCCAATTCCCTCTTCATCCAGTCTTTACCTTAAACCACCCAATGGGTCCAGAAGATCATAAAATCAAATCTCCAGCTCAAAGCACCCTCAGAATCCACCTTGTCTGATTCCCTTATGCTATAAAAGAAAATCAAGCCCAGGGAGGAAAAGGGATTGAGCCGCATTTAGGCTCAGAGATCTGGAAGCAACCTTCAAAGTCAATTAGTTGAAACTTCTTTTACAGAGGAAAATACAGAAGCCTGGAGTAGTGATGGGAAATGTGTAAGGTCAGATAGACAAGGAGTGTCCACAGCTAGTAAGGTAGGATCTAAACCCTGATTTTCCTGTCTCAGAATTCCGTCTTCTGTCCATGAGATTGTACTCCATATTAACCTCCTATCTCAACCTCCCGTCTCACTAGTATACCCTCATCTTTAGAAGACTGGAAGTATAAGAGGTAAATTTATTCTTATTTTTTAAATTTTAATGGTCATTTCCCTAAAGAATCCGATTTCTTTTCATGAATATTCAACAATGGATTAATAGTCAGGCATTCTTGTCAATCCTATTCTCCCTGTATTGCAAGAAGTCCTTTTTTCCAGTCTTACCATTTGCTGAAATGCGTTTTCAAGCACTTGCACAACACCTATGCTTACATGAGATACTATCAGAGATAAATAAACATCACTTCAGCCCCAAAGACCCTGGACAGCTCTGCCAGGCCTGCTCTCTGTAAGCCCCCTACTCTAGTAACACTCCCCTATGCATCAGAGGGACCTTCTGGTAGGCAAGGCAGCACAAGCACAGGCCACTGGGTGGTTCAGTGGAGAGAATGCTGGAACTGGAAGGAGGAGAGCTCATCTGTAGGAGTTCAAATCTGGCCTCAGACACTTATTAGCTATATATCTTTGCTAGGAAAACCCTGAATGGCATTACAAAAAGTAGGACACAACTGAAAAATGACAAAACAATGTCAGATGCACCCAGAGCTACACTGATCATCTGTCATAATCACGGACATCAAGGTATCTTGTATCATCATTGCGGAAAAAGCACAGATCCTCTACTACAGGGAACTCACTTCTCTGAAAACCGCCATGGCCCAAATTCTATTTCATTTCCATTTCCTAATTTGAAAATATTTGATAATGAATTGGTAAAGCACTGGTGCCAAATTGATCACAGTATCTTAATATTTCAATTTCAAGTGTCATGTTAGAGAACTAATGTCTACCAGTATTTTGTTACATGGGTTTGATCCATGCCTCTTTCTTTCCTACTAAAACAGAAATGAATTTACCCAAAAGTTGACAAGGCTACTCCTACAATCCCAAGGCAATCTTTTTATACTTTCCTAATTAACTCACTCTTATATTCAGCACAATTACTCTTCAGAAAATTCTCATCCCTCCTCCAAACTCCCAAGGCTCCTTCTCACACCACCTCTCCTAATTCTCAGCTGAGAAGCTTGCCAAATATTTTACTGAAAATATGAAAGTCATCCCCTGAAAGCTCTCTCTTGTTCCCTTCACTTCCTCTCCCATCATTCAGACATCCTCTGCCACTGTCTCCTCCTCCACCCCATTTGACAGAGATGAGCTTCCTTCTTATTGAGCCAAATCCGTCTCTACCCTTCGAGCCCATTTCCTCCAGCAGATGGCTTCCTCTTTCATCCAATTCTCTCACTTCAATATCTCCATGTATACTGGCTGCTTCCCCCTGTTTATAAACATGTTTATCTCTTCGACCCCCTTAAAAAACATCTCTGCCTGGATCCATTGATCCCCTCTGACCATCCTCCCATATGCTACCTCCCTTTTGGGATGAAACTCCTTGAAAAGACCATTTACAATCGGCACTTCTATTTTCTTTCTTCCTTCTTCTTAACTCTCTACTGTCTACCTTATGCCCTCATTTTCATCCTATCACTTCTTTGTATATCAGTTGTTTGTATCTTGCTTTCCGTAGTAGGTAAGTGATCTTCAAGAAAAGGGATTTTCTTTGGTTCTTCTTTTTCTTCCCAAATACCTGGCACTTTGTAGGCACTTTATAAATGCTTATTGACTAAATAACTGACCCATCATACTTTTCTTCACCCTCAGTCTTTTTCTGGCAACTGAACCACACCATCCAGGACCTCATCACTTAATACAATTCTGTGTACATATTTTAATAATCAACAAATGCTTTTTCATAAATTCAGTCATTCATTGCTGGCAGAACAGATCTCTCCTGAAATTGACAATGGATTTTGGGCTCTTAAATAATCAATAGATTCCACCAGTTGATCTCTGGAAAAAAATGGAAAGGCAATGTCAAAAACCTCAAGAAAATGCAAGTGGGATGAGAACCGGAATAGATGGAGTTTCTATAGCAACCCTTTCCCTGACTATTTTTGCAGATAATAAATATAGTGTCTGGGAATAGTCCTGAAGGAAACGGTTTGCTTGCTTTACAATGTTAACTGTTTTAGAGTGTCGGCTATTGCCATTCAAAGGCAGTTGTGGAATAGTGAAAAAAGAGGGAGTAGAGGTGCACACAACATGTAGAATGCAAGTCAATATATCACCACCAACTTGTCCAGCATCTTGCCACAGATCCAGATAGAGTTAGGCCCCTGCTCTGAAGCCTAAAGTCTTGGCAAGAACAGGCCCTCTTAAGCCACCGACTCTGCTTTCAGCCCAGCTGGCACAGGCATCTTGGAAGGGAGGAAATCATTGGATAGACACAGCCCATCTTCCTCATCACTGTCAGCAACAACTGTGACCAGCTATCCCAATATACACAAAAACACACGAAAGTCCTGTAATGGCAGCCATCTCTAGTCGAGCTAGCCTGATTCCAGCTCCTCTTGCAGAGCCATTACTGGGGAAAGTATGTTCCTTAGAGAGGGGGCCAGCAGCTCTGATAAACTGCCAACCACGGGCTATTCACAGGGCAGGCAGGAAAGGCTAGCTGAAAAAGTAAAGCAACCTGGAGAGGGACTGGAGGCAGTACAGGCTTTACTTTACTCTGGGATATCCTTAATCAGTCAGGGTTGGGTATTTTTGCATCAAATTTTACCCTCTTTTTGCAAGATCCATTCATTGCTCTGATCCCTGACCTCTGATCCATTTGACAAGAGCCCTCCCTCCATATACCAGAAGGTGATTCTGGAGAAGACATCCTTCATCTCTTCCCACCTGGACTACTCCAGCAGCTGCTGGGTGGTCTTCCTGCCACAGCACTCTGCCCACTATAGTCTGTCTTCCATCTTGCTGCCAGAGTGATCTTTTTAACACCTTGTCACACCCATCAGCCCAAGATATCCTAGTATCTCCCTTTTACCTCAAAGACTGAGCATCGAATCCAGTGACACCCTCATCCTCAACATCTCCCAATTCTGGCCATTTTCACAGGCTGCCCCATCTCTCTGCAATGCTGTCCCTCCTTATCTCTGCCTACTTCTAGGTCCCTTGTTCTCTTGTTCATTTCAATTTATTCTGCATATGGTTTATTTGTACTCCAACTGGTTGTATATTGCCTTCCTTAATAGACTGCAAGGTTTTTGAGGAAAAGAATTGTCTTTGGCTATTTTTGTTCTTCCTAAGTGTGTGGCACTTAGTGGGCCCTTTATGAATATTTATTGAAAGAATAACTGAGAAACCAATTTTTCTTCCTCCTCAGATGGCATGAATTTTACTCTATTGCTTGTCAATCCTATCTAGGTATTCTCCAGCTCATTATTATGAGAATAATGTTCAGCTTGTGTCGAAGAAGCTGAGGATCTTAGGGGGCAGCTGGGTGATTAGAGCACTTGCCTTCAAGTTAAGATCTAAGTAAAATTACTGACTTTTGCCCTTCATATCTATGTTACCATAAGGTATAAAGGCAACACAAACTTTATTAAAATATTGAAAAAAGATGTATTAGCATACATCACTTCTGAACAAGAATGATAATGTATTTTTAATGGTGGCACTATGGAATATTCCCCCAAATGGAAAAGAAATCAAAATACCTTGGCCACTTGGTATTAGATCTCATACATTTGAGGTATGTTTTTTTTAACCAAGGATGAATCAAATTTAAGTTCAGAAAAGAAAGAAAATTTCTACAAGCAGCTTTTGAAAAGGAAAGGTTTTTAAAAAGTATTGAGGTCATCTCTTATGCAAGATTAGAACATGATTATAAACCTTAGGAAAGTAAGTCATATCCTTTGAGCGATTTTGATGTTTTCCTTACTAATGAAAGAATTAAATGACATTTATCTTCACATAGAAAAGTAAATCTGTTGTAGAAAGAGAATGTCTTTATCAATGGATCTTTCTACCCAGAATTTTTCAGAAGTTAGCAATAGAGTTATCTAAACATGTACATCAACTGTCAGTATTTGAAGTTTTTGCAATACAACATGTGTGTGTCACACAGGAAATCCTGTAGATATCCTAGTGGAAAATATTGTTGCTGTGGTGGATGCTTTTGAGGAAAGATGCCAGAGAAGTGGGAGAGTGTAAACATTTTACCCTAAATACAGAAAAATGTCTTTCCCATCCAATGTTTTCTTCAATTCTTTCCCAACTGTGTTTTCAAAAAAGCAAGAATCAAAAGCATGACAAAACAGTTGTCACCAAACCTGGCCAGGCTGTAGTGAATCCCCAAAGTGGTTTGGAAGGTCATGAAATAGAAACAGAAAAGCAAGGCACAGCAGAGCCGGATTCTGTTTTTTTTTTTTTTTTTGTTTGTTTTGTTTTGTTTTTTTTGTTTTTTTTTTTTTTTTTTTTTTTTTTTTGCTTTTTGCTGAGGCAATTGGGGTTAAGTGACTTGCCCAGGGTCACACAGCTAGGGAATGTTAAATGTCTGAGACCAGATTTGAAATCAGGTCCTCCTGACTTCAGTGCTGGTGCTCTAACCACTGCGCCACCTAGCTGCCCCAACAGCAGAGCCGGATTCTGATGATGAGATTTCCCAACTAGTTCCAATCCAAGCCTCATCTCAGAAGTGCCACAAGCTTTACAAAGCAAGCTGGAGAAAGGATTGTGAAGGACAGAGCCTCAGTGCTGAAACACAAGTGAAAACTCTTGTTAAAAAAAAAAAAAGGTCTCCAAGGATGGGGAGGTGTCCAAAGACATTAACAAGATTTCCTCAAAGTGGGAGAGGACGCCAGCCAGTGACAAATTTAAAAAGTCAAGGATCCATCCCCCAAAGAACTTGACAATCAAAGTAACTCCTCCCTCACGTGTAAGCCCTTAAAAAGACTCCCAAGAAGTTCGGACTTTATTTACGACTCATAATAAAGTAAACAAAACTGAATGACTTGAAAAAAAAATCCATTTTTACTTTTTTTTTAGTTCTTCATATGATGAAAAAAAATTCAGTATCATATCTATGTGTTTGAGTTTCCTTAATATGCTGTTGCATTTGTTCAAGAGCCAGTCTTCCTCATATATTTCAAATGTTTCTTCTTTACTCCTTTCTTGCAATTTTTAACCTTCATGACAAACTATTTCTTGCCAGATATGATGCATTTGTACACATGCATTTGTAGACATGCCATTCAACAAGGATGTAGGTTTGCAGAAAGTTCCTATCCCATCATTAACCTCCACTGCTGTTAGCCACTAGTTTTCAGTCCTGGGCCACCTTATCAGAAACTTTATGTATTAACTAGCTTCCTGACTCACCAAGTGATTGGTTGGAGATCTGTAAACAGGATGTTTTAACCCTCTCCTTCAATGTGACTAGGTTTGTGTTAGAATACATTATTTTGTGAGGACAAACTGTACTGCTGACAAGGTAGTATAGGGCACTAACTGACCTCCCCCTCCAATTCCTTATATTTCTAACTAAGTCACAATTTTGGAAATGGACCACATTCTCCCATCCTTTCTCACATATGCAAGATATACAAGGAACGGATTACAACATAAATGATAAGGAGCTGTTCTCCAATAGAGCAAAAGACATGAATAGGAAGCTTTCAAAAGAAAGGAACAAAAACGTCCATTGCTTTTAAATTTTGCCTTAATCACGAAGGGGTGACGGGTACAATGGAGACAGATGAAAATGTATATTTAGGTAGAGAGCCCAACCTCTGATTGAACATTTGAAATTTTTCTCACCTCTCATGTTTCATTCAACTTAAAACTACAGAAAAGAGAACCATGCACAGTGAGAAAGAACTGTCTATCAGCCCTACAGTCACTTTCCAAATGAGCTCATGGATGTAAGGGGGTACACTTCTTCAGGGATCATAGAATATCAGACCTGGGCTCATCCTTACAATGTGAGATCTGAGAGCTCCCAGAGTTAAGAGAACATGAAATGTCAGAGATTGGGAGGGTCATGTTGGCAACACAAAGCCAGAACTGAAAAGGATTTTGGGGGCCAGAATGTGACTGATCCAGGGGCAACTCTGATTATAGAAAGACTGGCCACACTAGAAGGGTCTTCAGCATAGAGAAAGACAGAGCTGGGAGGATCTTCCAAACTCTGAATATCATTATTGGAAGGGTGTATACCTAAGCTCACACAGTTTGTGCTAGACATCTTCCAAGTTAGAGAGTGACTGTGAGATCAAGTCTACTGTTCTAGTTGTCTATGATTTTTGACACTTGAAAGCTAATTGAGAACTGACAGATCCTCACTCTGTCAGACATCTAGTGACAGTGACCAGGGGTGTGTATGATATAAATTTAGTCTACCTAATGCAGGGGTATGCCCTTCCTCCCTGTGATTTTTAATAATTATTGAATAAGAAAGCAAAAAGAATTTTTTTTCTTTCCCAGGTAACCCAAACAAACTTATGTAAATTTAAGAAAGCTTACCAGCTTCCATTTCATGAGTGCCTGATGCTAGTCAGTTTATTGAAATCACTGCAAGTTATTGCTGAAATGAATCATGTAGTCACTGAAAATCATCGTGATCAGAGAGATGTATGGGTGGAGCCAAAATGGTGGAGATCAGACAGGAGTCTCTGTAACCTCCTCTAACCTTCCTTCAAATCAACAGCATATGAAGCTTCTAGACTGATTTTGAAGCAAAAAATCCACAATATCTGGAAGACAACACTATTCTAGAAGAAGATACTCTGGAAGAACTTCAAAACAGGTCTATTTTAATTGGGCAGGGAGGTGGTCTGCTGAACCCAGACTGCAGCACAGGGAGACCAGGGCAGTGAGCTGGAGCAGGGAGCTGGAGCAGGTTGCTGGAACAGGAGTTGTCACAGGGGTGGGAGTGTTGTGCTTTTCATACACCTGGGAGTCTTCTGGGGGCCTCTTGGGCCAATCTGTCCTAATTGTGGGCAGGTGGTTTGGAGGGTTTGCCTTTTGTGGGGGATAGATTGTGAACCACTGAACCCTTGATGAGCATCAGACCTAGCTGCCATTACACAGCACCCTAGGGAGATCAATCAATCAGTAGGACTGATCAGCACCTGAAATAATTCAATCATCAGAACTGCCCAGTACCTGAAATAATTCAATCAGCAGAACTGCCCCAGGGCAAATTAAAGCAGCTGTCCCACCTTTGCCTTAAACAGACCTCATACCTTTAAAAAATGAATAAAAAAGCAAAAAGAGCTCTCACCATAGACAGCTTTTTTGGAGAGAGGGAAGAACAGACCTCAAATCCTGAGGCCCCTAAGGGAAAAGCAACTCCAGAAAAAGCCCCAAAGAGAGACAAAAACTGGTCTCTATGTCACAAGGTTTTCCTTGAAGATTGCATAAAGAATCTTAAAAGAGAGTTAGAAGAAACATGGGGAAATGAAATGAGATCACTGCAAAATAAAATCGAAAAAATGGAAAACATGGAAAAAGAATGCAATGAACAAAAAAATGTAATTGGCCAATTGCAAAAGGAACTAAAAACATTAACTGAAGAAAATAAGACATTAAAAATTAGAATCGTCCAATTGGAAATGAATGACTCATCAAGATTTCAAGAATCAGTCAAACAAAAACAAAAAAAATGAAAAGATAGAGAAAAACATGAATATCTCCTAGGAAAAACAACTGACCTGGAAAATAGATCTAGGAGAGACAATCTAAGGATTATAGGGCTTCCTGAAAGCCATGATGAAAAAAAGAACCTAGCCACTATCATCCAGGAAATCATAAAAGAAAACTGCCTTGATATTTTAGACACAGAAGGCAAAATACTTATTGAAACAATCCACCAATCACCTCCTGAAAGAAACCCAAAAATTAAGTCCCCAAGAAATATCGTGGCTAAATTCCAGAATTATCACAGCAAGGAAAAGATATTGCAAGAAGCCAGGAAGAAACAATTTAAATATTGGGGAGCCACAATTAGGATCACACAGGACCTAGGAGCTTCTACTTTGAAGGATCAAAGGGCTTGGAATCAGATATTCCGAAGGGCAAAGGAACTTGGATTACAGCCAAGAACAAGTTACTCACCTAGAATGAGCATTATCTTCCAGGGAAGAAGATGGTCATTCAATGATATAGGAGATTTTCACCTATTTCTACTGAAAATACCAGAACTGAACGAAAAATTTGATCTACAAACACAGAACACAAGAGAAACATAAAAAGGTAACAAGAAAAAAAAAACTCTTGAGAATTATATTTATGTTATAGATGCTTATAGAATGAGGGTTGATTTTATGAATCTATAATTATATTATGATTATTATGATATGATTACTGTGATTTTATGATTATTATGATATTATTTTGATTTTATGATTATTATGATATGACAAACTGAAAAAGGAATTAGAGGAAGAAAAGGAATAATATTGGAAGAAGAAGAAAAGGAGGTAAAATAAGGGAAATTACATCACATGTAGAGGCAAAGAAAATGTATAATGATTGAAGGGAAAAAAGGGAGAGGAATGAGAATTGGGTTAATCTCTATCTCATCAGATTTGGCTCAGAGGGAATAATAGACCTAGTTATAAGGAAACAGGAGGGAAAGGGGGAAAAAAGAATGAGTGGGGCTCTAAAGAGGAAGGATTGTTTGAGGGAAGTGGTTATCAAAAGCAAAATAGTAGGGAGGAGGGAAAGGGGATAAGGAAGAGAAAAGCATAAGCTAGGGCAAATAAGATGGAAGGAAATACAGAATTAGTTATTTTAACTGTGAATGTGAATGGAATGAACTCTCCCTTAAAGCAGAAATGGATAGCAGACTGGACTAAAAACCAGAATCATAGAATATGTTGTATACAAGAAACACATCTAAAACATAGAGATACATACAGGATGAAGGTAAAAGTCTGGAGCAGAATCTATTATGCTTCAGGTGAACAGAAAAAAAGCAGGGGTAGGAATCCTGATCTCAGACCAAGTAAAAGCAAAGATAGACTTAATTAAAAGATATAAAGAAGGAAATTACATCTTTTTAAAGGGTACAATAGATAAGGAAGCAATATCAATACTAAACATATATGCACCAAGTGGTATAGCATGGAAATTCCTAGAGGAAAAGTTCTGAGAGATGCAAGAAAAAATAGACAGCAAAACTATAATAGTGGGGGATCTCAACCTCCCTCTCTCAGAACTTGATAAATCAAATCACAAAATAAATAAGAAAGAAGTTAAGGAGGGAAACAAAATGTTAGAAAAGTTAGGTATGATAGATCTTTGGAGGAAATTAAATGGAGACAGAAATGTGTTTACTTTTTAATCAGCAGTCCATGGAAATTATATAAAAATTGACCATATGTTAGGACAGAAAAACCTCAAATCAAATGCAGGAAGGCAGAAATAACAAATGAATTTTTTTCAGATCATGATGGAATAAAAATCACATGTGATATAAGGCCAGGAGAAAATAGACCAAAAAGCAATTGGAAACTAAATAATGTTATCCTAAAGAACGAATGGGTAAAAGAGCAAATTACAGACACAATTACTAATTTCATCCAAGAGAATGACAATAATGGGACAACATACCAAAATTTGTGGGATACAGCCAACACGGTAATAAGGGAAAATTTTATATCTCTAGATGCTTTTTTGCATAAAATAGAGAAAGAGACAATCAATGAATTGAGCTTGCAAGTAAAAAAGCTAGAGAAAGAAGAACTTAAAACCCCACAATCAAATACCAAATTTGAAATCCTAAAAATAAAAGGAGAGATTAATAAAATTGAAAGTAAAAAACTATTGAATAAATAAACAAAACGAAAAGTTGGTTTTATGAAAAAACCAACAAAATAGATAAACCTCTAGTTAATTTAATTAGAAAAAGGAAAGAGGAAAATCAAATTGTTAGTCTTAAAATGAAAAGGGAGAACTTTCCCCAATGAAGAGGAAATTAGAGCAATAATCAGGAGTTACTTTGCCCAATTTTATGCCAATAAATTTGATAACCTAAGTGAAATGGAGGACTATCTACAAAATATAGATTGCCAGATTATCAGAAGAGGAAATAAATTACTTAAATAGTCCCATTTTAGAAAAAGAAATAGAGCAAGTCATTAATCAACCCCCTAAGAAAAAATCCCCAGGAATAGATGGATTTACATTTGAATTCTACCAAACATTTATAGAACAATTAACTCCAATATTATATAAAGTATTCAAAAAAATAGGTAATGAAGGACTCCTACCAAACTCCACTTATGACACAGACATGGTACTGATACCTAACCCAGGTAAAACAAAAACAGAGAAAGAAAATTATAGACCAATCTCCCTAATGAATATTGATGCAAAAATCTTAAATAAAACATTATCAATGAGATTACAGAAAATCATTCCCATAATAATACACCATGACCAAGTAGGATTTATACCAGGAATGCAGGGATGGTTCAATATTAGGAAAACTATTAACATAATTGACTATATTAATAACCAAATTAACAAAAAAACATATGATAATCTCAATAGGTGCAGAAAAAGCATTTGATAAAATCTAACATCCATTCCTATTAAAAACACAAGAGAATATAAGAATTAATGTACTTTTCCTTAAAATAGTCAGTAGCATCTATTGAAAACCATCAGCAAGCATCATATGTAATGGTGATAAACTGGAACCATGTCCAATAACATCAGGGGTGAAAGAAAGTTTCCCACTATCACCATTACTATTCAATATTGTATTAGAAATGCTAGCCTTGGCAATAACACAAGAAAAAGACATTAAAGGAATTAGAGTAGGTCATGAGGAAACCAAATGATCACTCTTTGCAGATGATATGATGGTCTACTTAGAGAACCCTAGAGAATCAACTAAAAAACTATTAGAATTAATCCACAACTTTAGCAAAGTTGCAGGATACAAAATAAATCCACATAAATCATCAGCATTTTTATACATCACCAACAAAATGCAACAGCAAGAGATACAAAGATAAATTCTATTCAAGATAACTATCGATAGTATAAAATATTTGGGAATATATCTGCCAAGGGAAAGTCAGGATCTATATGAGCAAAACTACAAAACACTCTCCACACAAATAAAGTCAGATCTAAACAATTGGAAAAACATCAAGTGCTCTTGGATAGGTTGAGCGAATGTAATAAAAATGGCAATACCACCTAAACGAATCTATTTATTTAGTGCTATAACAATCAAACTCCCAAGAAATTATTTAACGGACCTAGAAAAAATAACAACAAAATTCATCTGGGAAAAAAGGCAAGAATTTCAAGGGAATTAATGAAAAAGTGCAAATGAGGGTGGCCTAGCTGTACCAGATCTAAAACTATATTATAAAGCAGTGGTCACCAAAACCATTTGGTACTGGATAAGGAATAGAGTAGTGGACCAGTTGAATAGGTTAGGTTCACAGGACAAAATACTCAATGACAATAGTAATCTAGTTTTTGATAAACCCAAAGACCCCAGTTTTGGGGATAAAAACTTATTATTGGGCAAAAACTGCTGGGATAATTGGAAACTCGTATGGAAAAAATTTAGGCATTGACCCACACCTAACACCATATACCAAGATAAGGTCAAAATGGATTCATGATCTAGGCATAAAGAATGATATTATAAACAAATTAGAACAATGTAGGATGGTTTACCTCTCAGACCTGTGGAGGAGGAAGGAATTTGTGACCAAAGAACTAGAGGTCATCATTAATCACAAAATAGATAGGTTTTACTATATCAAGTTAAAAAGGTTTTGTACAAACAAAATGAATGCAGACAAGATTAGAAGGGTAGCAGTAAACTTGGAAAATATTTTTACATCCAAAGGTTCTGATAAAGGCCTCATTTCTAAAATATATAGAGAATTGACTCAAATATATAAGAATTCAAGCCATTCTCCAATTGATAAATGGTCAAAACATATGAACAGACAATTTTCAGACGAAGAAATTGAAACTATTTCTGGTCACATGAAAAGGTGCTCCAAATCACTATTGATCAGAGAAATGCAAATTAAGACAACTCTGAGATGCCACTACACACCTGTCAGATTGGCTAAAATGACAGTAAATGATAATAATAACTGTTGGAGGGGATGTGGGAAAACTGGGACACATACATTGTTGGTGGAACTGTGAACGGATCCAACTATTCTGGAGAGCAATTTGGCTCTATGCTGAAAAATGTATCATACTGTGCATACCCTTTGACCCAGCAGTATTTCTACTGGACCTATATCCCAAAGAGATTTTAAAGGAGGGAAAGGGACCCACATGTGCAAAAATGTTTGTGGCAGCCCTTTATGTAGTGGCAAGAAACTGGAAATTGAAAGGATTCCCATCAATTGGAGAATGGCTGAATAAATTATGGTATATGAATGTTATGGAATATTATTGCTCCGTAAGAAACGACCAACAGGATGATTTCAGAGAGGCCTGGAGAGACTTGCATGAACTGATGCTGAGTGAAATCAGCAGAACCAGGAGAACATTATACACAGCAACAAGACTATACAATGATCAATTCTGATGGACATGGTTCTCTTCAACAATGAGGTGATTCAAACCAGTTCCTATTTTTCAGCGATGAAGATAGTCATATACATCCAGAGAGGGACTTGTGGAAACTGAGTATGGACCACAACACAACATTTTAATGCTTTCTGTGAATATTTCCATGCATTTTGTTTTTCTTTTTAGGTTGTTTTTTTTTTCTTCTCTTTCTAGATCTGATGTTTCTTGTGCAGTAAGATAACTGTATATATATGGATACATATATTGGATTTGTCATATAATTTATTATATTTAGCATGTATTAGATTACCTGTCATCTAGGGGTGAGGGTGGGGGGAAGGAGGGGAAAAGCTTGAGAAAAAAAAGCTATTTACAAAGGTCAATGTAGAAAAATCACTGATATGTTTTGTAAATAAAAAGCTTTTAATAAAAAAAAAAGAGAGAGATGTACCTATAAAATGGACAAGTGATAGCTTTGGGGGACTCCCAGAGAAGGAAAATCTCTCCACTGACCCATTTTCTGCCTGCAGTTTGTACTATCAGAAAATTATCTGGGACATGGAGAACTTGGGTGACGCAGCCCCCTCAATAAATCCAAAAAGTAGGGGATGGAGGGTCAAGAGTCAGCTCAAAGTCTGTCTCCCTGGTCACACCTGCCCCCCAAATTTGGTGAGACCAGTAACCCTACTTTTCTACTGGTATAATGGAGAGGCAGCCATGTCACAAGGTCACCAAGCAGGTGAGTCCAAAAAAGGGACAAGGAGCCAAGCCCAGAGGCCATGCGCCAAACAGTTTCCATGTTGGCTACTGACCAAACCTGGAGGAAATAGGGTCAAGAAAAAGGCTGTTCTGAGGTAGGAAGGACATCTGTTAAAGAAGGAGCCAGTTTGGCCAGAACTTGCCCAGGGTCAAATCAGGAATGCCCAGGCCTGGTGTAAAGGAAAATTAATCTTGCAGCATGCAGAAAATCAGACACTGAGGAAGCCTTGAGAGGTAGCTTTGTATCAGGAATAAAGCAGAAAATCCCATCTCACTCCTCCAAATTCCATATCCCATTCTTCTTGCCCCTGAGCCATGGTCTCTGTCCCAAACCCATCTACACCCAGAGAGAGGACTGTGGAAATTAAGGTGGATCACAACACAGCATTTTCATGCTTTCTGTAGTGTTTGCTTCCATTTTGTTTTCTTTCTCATTTTTTCCCTTTTTGATCTGATTTTTCTTGTGCAAGATAATTATAAAATATGTATGCACATATTGGGAACAAAAGAAAAGATGCTCTAAATCACTATTGATGAAAGAAATGCAAATTAAGACAACTCTGAGGCACCACTACACACCTCTTAGGTTGGATTAGATGACAGGAAAAGTTAATGAGGAATGTTGGAGGGGATGTGGGAAAACTGGGACACTGATTCATTGTTGGTGGAACTGTGAACTGTTTCAACCATTCTGGAGGGCAATATGGAGCCATGCCCAAAGAGCTACCCAAACAAGACCTCCCTCATTCCCTTTTTAAATCTTCCCTCCCTCCTCCTCCTCACCCATCCCCTGAAGACTGTTTGCTTCTTGAGACGACAAGGCTTAACTTGCCCTCTTTGCCAATGCTCAGTTTGACCCACAGGCATCTCACACTCCCTTTTATCCCGCTCCCATTTACCATCTGATTTGTGTTTTCACCAATATCCCCAATTTGCCTGAGCAACAGCATTGCTTGTTTTTTAGTGGAATGATTCAATTCAAACACGACATGTCTCGGGAATTGCACCCTGGGAGTCTCTTTTCTAGGGGTCATCTGTGCCTTTTGTTACCTGGTACTTATTTCATTAGCTGTCTCTGGAATATCTGGGGAGTTCTCTGGTATAGCTTCCTGCGTCACACTTCTTGGGTTTTTGTTGTTATTTTCAAACCATATGCATGGACAATGTTCTATTCTCCCTGATGGAACCTGGCTGTCAGTCATGACTGAAAGTAAATCAGAAATGTTCTCAGTGTGTTTTCAAAAAGAGAAGAGACTTTGAGGGCACTCAGTTTTCTTAGAAGGTTCCCCTCGGTGACCACTCCCCCTCCACAGCCCCCCTCACTCCCAGTTCTGGCGACTCTCCTCTGGAGCCCCTTCATCAACACCCCCTGTTGTTTCCCTGCTGCCGAGGATTCTGTCCATCGGACCCTGTCCAATGGGACTGTGAAACCTGAGCACATTCTCATTACACATGATATGGTTTTGATCAGCAGTGGGTGATAGTACTGGAACCCCAATATCTCAGGTTTTAATTGAGTAAGATTTGCATCTTCCAGCCTTGCCTCAATCACTTTTCACGTGGCCTTGAAGGAGGGATATCACTGCCTACCTCAGCCTCTGCAAGGGGCATCTCCCCTTTGGATGCTGTTTGGTGCAATTCCCGTACACCTCCAACCTGATCAGCCGGAAACCCTTGTGGAAGATGAGACCTCCATCCTTAGCCCCAGATGAATGAGTGTCTCAGTTCTCTGGTACAGGAATGAGGGAGTCCCAGCATCTTTCCTAGCCCAAATATCCCGTCCCTTTCTCCTAGGGCCTTCACTGGAACACCAGGACCCTTTGGCTTTTCCATGCATATGGAGCTGCTTCTTCAGCCCTAGAAGAATGCCGACCAGAATCCAATCCCAGGGACGCTTCCCATGCATACCATACCTGAGATTGTGCAAGGGTGAACAACCTGCTGAGATCATCTGATTTTCTTGCTCTGCCCAGTTCTCCCAGACAAGCCCCTAAAACTGGGTGGGTCAGAAGTCTACCAACTCCATTAAAAAGGGATTTATTTGGGGGCAGCTAGGTAGTGCAGTGGATAGAGCACTTGAAGTCAGGAGGACCTAAATTCACACCTGGCTTCAGACACTTAACACTTCCTACTTATGTGACCCTGAGCAAGTCACTTAACCCCAATTGCCTCACCAAAAAATAAAGACAGAAAGAGAAGTATTTCAAAGTGGAAAACAGGAGCCTTTATTTGATCACATCTCAAGATATCTGGGCGTCTCCCACCACCAGGACAGACTGGCAGTAACAAGAGGAGGTGAACAGAAAGCAAACAGAGGGGCACAAAGTGAACATCAACAAATCTGGTTGGTCAGAGAGGATGCCAACCCTAACACAGAAATCTGCATTTCAGTGTCTTTTTAATCATTCTCATTTTTGCTTTCATTTCTACTGTCTTCCATCTCTCCAACAACTAATTTAATTACTTCATTACTCAGGCAATCTTTTATAGCCTCCTGATCATTCTGTATCTCCATTATCATATATCTCAGAGTTTCATAGTAACTCAACGTCTCACTGGGGCTAGATTCTATAATGTGGCCCACTTGAATCAAATTTTTCAAAAAAGTAGCATTCATTTCTCTCATGTTCTCAAGAATTGTTTTTGTCTGTTGAGTCAAGTCCTCTGGAATAGGTGGAGTGGGAGAAGGGTGTGGGGCTATACAAGAGGACGGATCAGACACCTGCTGGGTCCCTTCAGCACAACTTCCACTTTTTAATTTCTCTGAATGGTCACATGTGCTACCCTTCATTTCATTTACTTTTTCTTTTTATATTGCTGATCTAAGTGTGATACATTCTCAAATACAGTCACAAATGGCCACCAAATCCTACAAAGGCTCAGGCTGACAAATATCACAATTTCACTCAGTGTTTTCATCCATCGCTTTTGACATCACCTTTTCCCCTAGATTGTGCCTAATGCATTTTTTACAAAAAGCATTAGGGCAAGAATCACAAAAAATTAAATCTCCGCCTGCTGCACACCATCTGAAATGTAAAAAAAAAACAAACAAAAAAATATTGAAAATTCATTCTCAGTCAACTGTTTAAAGACTTCTAAAAAAGTTAATCAGAAACAAAAATTTACTAATTACAGAAGTTTAATGTATCTTAATATAATGAAATAAACTTCAAGATATATTCTTTAACATTATACATGTAATTAGAAAAATAAAAGCAGGAACTTATAAAATCTCTCCCAATGAAACATCTTTACATCTTTAAAATAAGGCTTAAAATTCAGGAATGGAAAACCCAACAAATGGAAAGGATAAAACAATATTCCAAACCAAAGTAACCATTAGTGGGCCTCCTGCACATGACTTTGAAAGGAAACTGAATCAGCTGCAGTTGATGCTTCCAGGGCTCTCAGTAAGGACTGAGAAACTGGTCAGAAAGAGGGAGCTCAGCTGGCACTGGGTCCAGGACTCTGTTGCAATGGCCACACAGTGATCCACATTATCATCCTAAGGCATGAGTGAAGACTGGCACACAAGGAGGTAGTCCCCAGATCCAGTTCAGAAAAGAGAGCTTATTATGGTCACTCAGATTTTTAAAAGTTGAGACCAGGAAACCAGTGATTATACCTCTCCTTACATGATAACATCCTACAAAATCAGAAAACTAACATATGACGAGGAACAGCTCTGAACCAACAGAACAACAACGTGAAGCTTGAGACAATGCTCTCTTCATTCAGAGCCCAATTTTAATATAAAAAGAAAACTTAAGAAATAGTCTGGAAAAATCAATAGGAAACAACAAAAAAGGAACATGACCAAAAGAAATTACTCTGATTACAGGGAAGATCAAAACACCAAATCAGAAAATAACAAGACATTCAAAACTTCCAATTTCAAGGTCACAATGAAAAATGTGAATTAGTCTCACACTCCAAAAAGAATTACTGAAAAAATGCTTGAAATAAAAGATGCCGACTCTGATACATTGTTGGTGGAACTGTGAATGGATCCAACCATTCTGGGGAGCAATATTTAAATTTAAATGTCAATTACAATAAATATGTAAATTTCTCCATTGTCTAAGCTCAGAGATACCCTGAAATTTACGTAAAGGAACCCAGGTTAACAATGTCTGATAAAACCATGGGCAACTCAAGAAGACCTAAGATCAAATAAAAAATGAAACCATAACTTAGTTGAAAGCCACTTTTCTTCAACTAGAAAACATCAGTAGTTATAAATTTAAAACCAGTATACCTCTCATTTTTAATACATGCCATAATATCTAACATTTGATAACACAATTAAGAGTCAGTGACAGAATAAATAAAATAAAATAAATGAAATGAAATAAATTATAAATAAGTAAAACTATTGAAGAGATCCCCAATACAGGAATGCTTTCTATTTTGGCATATATATTCCTACCTGCAGTGCTTATGAGTTCTTTCAGAATCATGGTTTATGTTATCATTCATATATATATAGCAGTTCTAAAAAAAGTATTCACATTATTCTAAATGTCTTAAATCTGTAAAAATACTAACATTCACAAAGCACAAATTTTAAAATTATTAAAACCACTGAGCATACACTACATTTAAACATAAAACTGGTGTGATAACTTTACTCACAGCGAAAAAAATGATATATTTTGCAAAAGTAAAGAACTGGCAACAAAGTAATGGCATATCATGGGGAACAGGTGAAAAACTGCCTATGAAGAATTCATTTTGTTAACTGATAAGCTGATTTAATGAAAATTTAAAAGATGTTAAAAGGAAAAATTGTATAAATTGATAAAAGGATAATAAACAGCATCCAAGGAATAAAAGAAAACATTATTAATACAATCAAAAACACACCTTTTGTTGCACTCAAACACAATGTAATAGCGTGGGTGATAGAGTCTGGAACATGAACTGCTTCCTCAAATAACTTATTCATTCTCAAAGTTAATCGTAAAACATATTGTAATACAGCTTCACAGGGTTATTTTGCATCAAAATAGTTTACATGTGTACAATCCTCTATCAATCTTAAAAGTGCTAGGGAAAGGAATTAAAACTACTTTTGTTACTTGAGTAAATACTGATTTCAGAAGAGGTCATTTGAAATGTTATTCTTTCAGCAGATCAGAAACTATATGAATATATATATATATATGTATATATATGTATATATATATATACATTATATATACATATATACACACATATATAATGTCAAATATGCATATGATTGTTATATGTTTGTTTTTTAATTAAACATATTCTTAGTAATCAAAAAGGGTGACAGTAACATCACTATGATCGGGTCAAGATACGTTGTAGCCACTATGATCAATCCAACCAATATGAGTCCACAGGTCAGGCTCAGATAGTCTTTATGTTCGTCCTGATGTATATTAAAAACTGAAATTATCTAAACTAAGCAATTTATTAATCAAGTCTGATTTTGTAAGTTCAGCTCTTATTGTACCTCACTTCTCAACAGAGAATCTTCATTTTTGAAATGAATCATTATAGAATTCATTGAAATAAATTTGATATCTTAGTCTGACAGGGACTTTGTCCTTCATTCCCGAAAAAAAGGCATTAAAGTTCACAGATAATAAAATCACCATCCATTTCATAATTATATACATACCTTACAAATAAGAACATTCAATGCAGGATGTCTACATATTGAATCCTCATAACACTTCACCTGTTGTCCACAATCAGCACAGCTCACAATCTCATCAAGTCTTTTTCCTAAACAAATCAATGACAAATATAGTCTGTTCACAAATAAGGCTTAAAATTACATGAAACTTTGGAAACTATGTTTTTCTATCTCAGTATCTTCTTGGAAATGTCCTACTTCCTTAATCGGGAGGACTTTACTAAGATATATGTATTCACTTCATTCCACTGTTGTATACTTACACAAAATTATGGATGTTTCACAAATATCACAAACTAACAAATTTTGGAACTGGAAGACATCTCATCTTACATTTTCCTCAATTCATTTCTTTCTCAGTTTCCTCACCGTTAAAATGGGCTACAAAAGGAAACAGTAAACCACTCTAGAATCCTTGTCAAGAAAGCCCCAAATGGGGTCATGAAAAGGTAAACAGAACTAACATGGCAAAACTTCAAAAATAAGGAAGGAAGACAGTGTGGGAACAACAATCACAGTGAAGCAACAGAAACAGATGAACCATTAGTACCAGCTGGGAAAGGAAAAGCAAATATAGTTACAAGGAAAACACTGCAGCACTTTAAAAATCAAAATGATGGGTTGATATTTTACACTAGAGACTAAGTAGGTATAGTAGAGGTAAACCAATATATAACAGAGGTAAACCAATCACTAAGGAAAATTATTGTAGCAACAAAGATGTGGAAGACTTGAAATAGAGTGCTCAATATGGGCGATGACTCAATGGTTGTAAACAGATATTTCAAGAAGATTATGACAGAAATGAGTTATGGAGTTTCTGCATTATTAAGCTAGTAAAAAATGAGAATGAGGTGACCACAAGAGAATGGACAGGTGTAAAAAGAAGGATGGATAAGGAGCTAAAGACAGGGCCAAGTAAGAAAATTGTAATGGAACAGCAGACACCCAAGGAAGAAAAACCCACAGAAGTCATATAATTATCTTTACATATGCAGAGAACGACCTTTCCAAACAAAAGGACCCATTCATATTAAAAAACAATAAAGGGCATAAAAGTAAATGGAGTTTGTGTTAAAGTGAGAAGTAATATTTATAACTGTGATCAGAAAGGTTTACCTGCAATGGGGAAAAATCCCAAAGAAATGGGTTAAAGTAAGGATGGTACACGTACATGTAGAAGGGGATAAAGTCTTTGATATTTATAAAGAAAAAAGATGGGGTGTTCATAGGAGGGTTAGTAGATTAGCTAGAATGGAATAAAGAGATGGAAAAGGTGGAGAAAGGGGAAAAAAGGGAAGGATTCTTGGGTAGGTTAAGTACTAGGAAGGCCAGGGAGCAGGTAGTAATAAGGCAGAAAAGTCATCAGAAATAAGAAATGAGAGATACAAACAAACATAATCATCATCATCAGGAGAAGAACTTATTAGAAAACAAAGGCAGGGGTGGTAATCATTGATGCTAGACAAAGTGAAAATCTTGAAAGAATCAATCAAAATAGGGAAATGTACATTATGTGCCAGCCATATTAATAATGCCTTAGATGGATGGATGGATGTATATGTATACATATATATGTGTGTGCGTGAGCACATTATATACACATATATCTACACAAAAACACACACACACACACACACACACACTGCATCCTGCTTGACTGAAGGTGCAAGGGAGGCAAGGTGGAAATAAAGATAAAGTAAAAAGTACACAACAGAGAACAAAAGAAAAAGTACTAGGAAGCAGAGAGACAGTTACAAATACAATGTCTTCTATTATCATATAAGATTTATTGAAATGGAATTTATTGTACATATTTTGAACCCTTCCTTACATTCTGCTATGCACATGACATTTTCTTCTTTTTTCTTATTTTTAATATTTGAGTTTTAAACAAAAACCTTTTTCTTAAAGAAAGGCTTGGGCTGAACTGAGTACAGGGGATTAAGTCTAAAAAAAATTAAAATTGTATAGGGAGAGATAAAAAAGCAATTATTTCATACAAATGATAAACAAAAGCAAGAACTGATAAACTGGGGGGAGGCAGATAGAGCAGAAACCTCACAGTTGTTACCAGGAAGGAAAGAAGAAGCCTTAGAGGATGAAGGAGTAGGAGGGCAAGATGGCAGGAAGAAGTAAAACAGCAATGAGGAGAGAGAGGGCAAATAGGGTGAGGAAGAGAGTGGGGGAAATAGGAAGGAGGAAACTACACAAGTATTAATTTACTTCTAGGGTAGAAAGGGAGAACAGACTAAACTGTTCAATTCAACAGCTTGTTGCTTTCAAGTAAAATGAGACAGATGTGCATGTACATAATACCTATCATATAAAAATGAGATATAGAGATAAAATAAAGAGTAGTAGCATAATGTATTATATCAAAAACTAGGATATCAATCATGACTTTTTAATCTATTTTCCAAAGGAAGAGAAAAAGAAGACCTCTAGAAAGGAGGGTCATGGAGTTTCAGAAACAATTGAACAGCAAATTAATTTGCAGGGGGAGAAAGAAAAGGAATTAACAAAAGGGATAAACAAGAAAGTAAAGGTGAATTCCAAATAATAGGAGCCAAATCAAACAAAGAGATATTTAAAAATGTAACCTACTTTCTAACAGGTTCAAATAAAAACAAAAACACTTTATCATCATTGTGCAATTCTACTGCTCATTTTGAATGAAACTAATATTTTTCTAATCATAAACCATCCTGAAATAATTCATGGTGACCAAAATTTGATGATATTTGCTCATAATAATGAGCTGTAACTTTTGAGAAAGACAGCAAAGCAATCTGATTACAGTTTTGTATGAAATATTTGGAAAGAAAGGTAAACTAAGGAGTTACATTGATTATTTCCTGACAGAACCCTAGACTTGGCTATGGCCTGTATTGCTAACACCAATTTGGTTGTATGAAAGCAAATCAGAAGTAGGCCATGAACATGCAACAGAGATGTGAAAAACTGGAAAATAAGTCTGGTGAATTGGAAAAAGTCACCAAATCACAAGAAAATAAAAATAGTGAATTAGTAGAAGACAATAATTCACTGAAAAACAAAATTGGTGAATTGGAAAAAGTCACCAACTCACTAGAAAATAAAAATAGTGAATTGGAAAAAGATAACAATTCACTGAAAAACAAAATGAATGAATTGCAAAAATACAACAATTCACTAAAAAATAAAATTGGCAAAATGGAAAAAGAATGCAATGAACCAAAAAATTCAATTGGCCAGTTACAGGAGCTAAAAAAGATAGCTGAAGGAAATAATAGCTTAAAAATTAAAATTGAATAAATTGAAATAAATGACTCAATAAACTTCAAGAATCAGTCAAACAAAAACAAAAAAAATTAAAAAATAAAAGAAAATATGAAATATCTCCTAGGAAAAACAACTGACTTGGAAAACAGATCCAGGAGAGACAATCTAAGGATTACTGGACTCCCTGAAAGCCACGATGAAAAATAGAATCTTGATGCTATCTTCCAGGAAATCATGAAAGAGAATTGCCCTGATGTTTTAGAATCTGAAGGCAAAGTTGGCATTGAAAGAATTC
>JAJPUD010018789.1:16737-27899 GCA_023553655.1 Myrmecobius fasciatus | reverse complement strand
TTTTCACCCTACCTGGTTTAGCTATCAGCACCATATCGGTCTCGTAGAAGGATTCTGGCAGTATACCTTCTGTCCCTATGTTCTCAAATAGTTTGTGTAGTATTGGAATTAATTGTTCTTTGAATGTAGAATTCACATGTAAATCCATCTGGCCCTGGAGATTTTTTCTTAGGGAGTTGGTTAATAGCTTGTTCTATTTCTTTTTCTGATATGGGGCTATTTAAATAATTTATATCCTCTTCTGTTAACCTGGGCAATCTGTATTTTTGTAGATATTCCTCCATTTCATTTAGATTATCAAACTTACTGGCATAAAGTTGGGCAAAGTAACTCCTAATTACTACTCTAATTTCCTCTTCATTGGAGGAAAGTTCTCCCTTATCATTTTTGAGACTAACAATTTGATTTTCCTCTTTCCTTTTTCTTATCATTAACTAAAGGTTTATCTATTTTGTTGGTTTTTTTCATAAAATCAACTCTTAGTTTTATTTATTAATTCAATAGTTTTCTTGTTTTCAATTTTATTAATTTCCCCTTCTAATTTTAGAATTTCCAATTTGGTATTTAATTGAGGGTTTTAATTTGTTCTTTTTCTAGGTTTTTTTTTTAACAATAAGCCCAATTTGTTGATCTTTTCTTTCTCTATTTTATGCAAGTAAGCATCTAGAGATATAAAATTGCCCCTTATAACCGCTTTGGCTGTATCCCACAAGTTTTGGTATGTTGTCTCCTTATTGTCATTCTCCTGGATGAAATTATTGATTGTGTCTATGATTTGCTCTTTCACCCATTCATTCTTCAGGATTAGATTATTTAATTTCCAATTAACTTTTGGTCTCTTTTCTCCTGGCCTTATATTGCATGTGATTTTTATTGCATCATGATCTGAAAAAGATGCATTTCCTTTCTGCATCAAATGTATTTAAAAAAAAAATAGAACCATTCCCCCAACTGATAGATGATCAAAGATAGAAACAAGTTTTCAGAAGAAATGAAAGTTATCCATAGTCATATAAAAATGTTCTAAATCACTATTGACTAGAAAAATGCAAACTAAAACAATCCTGAGGTACCACTCCAGACCTAGCAGAAAAGACAAATGATGGAAAGGATGAGAGAAAGTAGGTATGTTAATGAATAATTGTTGGAGTAGTAGGACTGGCCCAGTCATTCTGGAGAACACTCTGAAACTATACCCAAAGGGCTATAAAACTGTGCCTCCTCTTTGATCCAGTACCATTAGGTCTGTACCCAAAAGAGATCAAAGAAAAGGAAAAGGTCCTATATGTACTTGAATATTTACAGCAGCTTTTTTTTTGTGATGGCAAAGAATTAGAAATTGAAGGGATGCTCATTTGTTGAACAGTTGAACAAATTGTGGCATGTTATTGTGATGGAGTATTATTGTGCCATAAGAAATTATGAGGGAAGAAATTTCAGAAAAAAAGTTAATTCTTAAATAAAGTGAGAAGAATCAGGTGATCATCATGCACATTAACAGCAATGTTGTAAAAATGATCAATTGTGAAAGACTTGGTTACCCTAATCAATATAACAATGATCCAAGACAATTCCAACGGACTCATGATGGAAAAAAAAACATGATCCACATGTAGAAAGAGAATTAATGAACTCTGAGTATAATTTTCTCACTTTATTTGTTATGATATGGCTAATATGGAAATGTTTTACATGATTTCACATATATAATTGCTATAATATTTTTGTCTTCTCAAAGAATAAAGAAGTAGTTGGAGGGAGGAAGAGATCATGGAACTCAAAATTTAAAAACAAAAGTATATTATAAACACATAAATATTTAAAAGTCATCCTTTGTTGTAGTGGCTGCTCAATTGTATTTTAATTTTCTATTTTCCCTCTCTTTTTCCATCTCTATTCTTTCCTTTTAACTTCATAATAGATGGTTGCCATTTTTTTTCTTATTAGAAAAAAATAGTCTGAATATATAGATTAAGATATACTACTCTTAATTTAACCAGAACATAATAATATCTAAATTTTATATAATGTCAGGAGCCATGCTTTACAATTATTATCTCATTTGATCCTCATAACAATCCTCCTGGTGCTATTGTTATCCCCATTTTTCAGATGAAGTAGGGGCAGGTAAGCGGCACAGTGGGTAGAGTGTTGAATCTGGAGTCAAGAAGCCCTGAGTTCAGATCCAGCTATAGACACTAACTAGCTGGGTAATCTTGGACAGATCATGTAACTTTGTTTACCTCAGTTTTGTCATCTATAAAATGAGCTGGAAAAACAAATGACAAATCATTCTAAGATCTTTGTCAAGAAAATCCCAAATGGGCTCACAAAGAATCATACTCAACTGAAAGGACTGCACAACCACAAAAACAGATGAGAAAACTGAGACAAAATAGATTTTAAGTGACTTGCTCAAGATAACACAGCTAATAAATGTCTGAGGCCAGATTTGATCTATGAGTCCTTTTTGACTCTAAGCCCAGCACTTTCTCCACAAAATCATTTAACATGAAAAAAATATAGTATTCCATTTTCTAAGCATTTAGTCATTTGGTCAGTTTCCTTGCTTTTTAAAAATCTTTTATCTTCTTTTTAACCTAAGCCTTATTCCTAATATCAATGGAAACCTGTGCATTGCTTATTATTCTTTTAATTGTTATTTTATTTAAGATGCTTATTGTTTTCAGGGCTCTTGCTTTTTAATTAAATGTGGTGAATAACATTTTTAAAAACCCGGAAAGAGAATTTGGGCATTATTGTAGACATTCCCTAAAGATCTGTTGATCTAAAGTAATGCTATAACCAAAAAGGCTAATAAAATGTCAGACCTTATTATGAAGAAGAGAAAAAAAAGCAATATAGAAAATGTTATTTTAAAATTGCATCTCCCAGCTTAAAAATCCCAATAAATCCTTGTATCCTGCTATCATTTCTTACAGGAGTGACCCAATGGCAACCACAGTCTTCTCTATGTCTATACACATACATACACACACACACATACACAATCATATACATATACACATTTTTAAAGTTTTAAAATTTTCTTGCTACCTTTTTTGACATTATTTTATGCCATTTTTCAGAGTTAATCATCAGTTGTCATCCTTTTGAGGCCTTCTTCAGCAACCCTCTCCATGAGAATCCCTGGCTTTCACTTTCTCAACACTTCCTGTCTATCCTGTATATCACTGCTAGATTGATGTTCACAAAACAACATTTGTATCATGTTACTCCCATGGCATATTAGATAGAAACTTGGCCTTGAAGCCAGAAAGATCTGGACACAAGTCTAGTCTCTGACCCATAAAGGTTTTGTAACATTAATGGGAATTCTGCATGTTGGAGTTCCCTATTCAAATGAAATGACAGGTCTCATTCCTAGCCCTATATTTCCATGTTCAAAACCATCATTGGTCCTCAGTTCTCTAGGAGATCAAGACCAAATAATTTAGCATAGTCTGGCACGCAAGACCTTTTGTGAACTTCTGTATATTGATCAAATCTTTTTCTCTCACTCTTCTCGATAAATTTTTCCTTCTAATTAGTTTCTTCTCCTCCCCTAAACTCTACATCTATGTTTAGACTGTTCTCTAGACTCAAATACTCTCCCCACTACAAACTGAAATATGACATTTCTTTAAAGACTCACCACCACCATCATGAAGGTTTCCATGACTACCCTAACCCTTGCTGATCTCTCCCTTTTCTGATATCCTACACAAACTAGCTCTTGATGGTGTGTGTATGTTTGTACAGGTGGCTGTGTGGATGGAAGAGAGGAGTTGTTTGTGTGGATATATTGCCTTCTTGCAGACAATTATCAGCAGTTTCCTAGAAAGCAATTTCCTGGAAAGTCAAAGAAATTATCCTATGCATGCGGTTGAATGAACAATCTTTAATATTCATCCATTGGTAGTATATCTGTGACAGACATTGCAAGGGAACCATGATCTGGGACCAGAACTGAACAGGAGGAGCAGAGCAGATTGGATTGACTTTTGGGAAATGGTAAAATTAATTTAATAATCCCAAGATTCTCCTTGAAACAAAGGCCTATCCTTTAAAAAGTAGCAATGATGCTGTATGCCTGTGAATCATAGATTACCATCATTTCCAAAGAACTGAAGCTGATGGTCGCCTGAAGGACAAAGGAGAGGGATATGGTGGATTGGAACAATCTACAGTGTATGACAAGGGGAAAAGTATGCAGGAGACATAGTATAAGGAGCAATGTCACAAAATCAGAAAAAAAAAGAAATAAAGAAGATCAGTGGTGTCCTGAGAACAAATGACGGACAGCTTTCATGCTTCACTGGTAGATACCAGTCCTGAGAATGTAAGGAAGCCGCCAATATGTGGGGGAAAGTCCCTGTGGCAGATTTATGAGAGGATGGGGAAAAGAACTGCAGAAAATGGACAGGGATGGTGGGTTCTGTGTCATAGGAAGGAGTTCACTCTGTTGGAGTGTATGTGTGTGTGTGTATATGTGTGAGAGACAGACAAAAACAGAGAGAGAGAGAGAAAGAGAGAGAGAGAGAGAGAGAGATTAAGAGAGAGAGAGAGAGACAGAGAGAGAGAGAGAGAGAGACAGAGAGAGAGAGAGGGAATGTTTGTAATCATGTGTAATAATGTAATGTGTGTCATCAGAGTGGAAAAACCTTGTGTGGAAATTTCATCCAATAGTGCCAATGTTTCTTATTTATTACTGACAATGTTACAGAATCCACTGTGCACTGAGAGGTTAGAAGACATGTCCCTGATCTGTACTGCTAGTAAGTATCTGAAGTAGAACTTGATCCAGGGTTTCCTCACTCCAAAGCCAGTTTTCTACCTTTTACACCTCAATACTCTCTGGATATCTTCTATACAAGTACATGCCCAAATCAAACAAGACTTCTTGTTTTCCTCTCTCTGTTTTTGTTTTTCCTTCCTATATATATATATAGCACTTCATGGGCAAAAACAGAACACTTTTATCATCTGCTTTAAAATATATGTGGAAAAATTCTTTATTATTTATCATTAGTGTATTTGAATCTAGCTTTATGCAGCTAGACAATTGTCAAACCCAAAAGCTTACTGACCTGACCTATAGAGGTCAGTTGATCTCAGAGACACTCCAAGGAGGATGGCTGTAAGGAGTACCTAGATTCTACTCAGATCTTGTTTTAGGTCCACCCATAACTCCATAACTTATATTTTGGAGTCCCCAAGTTAGATCGATGTACCTGTTGACATACATCTCAAACTGCCCTATTCTGGAAACTAATACCTACATGATGCAAATTAGCCTAATGCCCTTATACTCTTGTCTAAATTCTAATGACAGAGTCTATTACAGTCTACCTCTCTTTCCTAGCTCTCTCCTCTACCAATAAGCAAATAAATTTCTTTCTAAAACTATTTCATTTTCTTTCTCATATTTTTCCCTTTTGATATGATTTTTCTTGCAAAGTATAAAGAATATGGAAATATGTTTAGAAAAATTGCACATTTAACTTATGTATCAGACTGCTTGCTGTGTTAGGGAGAGGAGAGAGGAGAGCAGAGAGAGAAAAATTTGGAACACAAGGTTTTGCAAAGACTATCTGCATATATTTGCAAAACTAAAATACTATTTTTAAAAAATGTTTAAAAATTATTTCAGATTTGGGGGTGTTTACATGTGTGTTTGTGTTTGTGTGCTTATAGATATAGAGATATATGCTATCTCTAAAGCTGAGATGCAACAAAGTACAGGTCAATTCTCTGCTGTTTGTGCAAACGTTGGCCTAACAATTAACACCAAGAAAACACAGGTTCTCCATCAGCCAGCACTGCAACATCCATATGTGCAACCATCAGTTACAATAAATGGTGAAGTTTTGAATTCTGTGGATAAGTTCTCTTACTTTGCAGTATACTTTCCAAGGATGAGAACACTGATAAAATTGACACACTCATTACCAAAGCTAGTTCAGTGTTTGGGAGGTTCTGAAGGAAAGTGTGAAAGAGAAGAGGTATTAAGCTGACTACCAAACTGAAGGTTTACAGAGTCATTGTGCTGATTTCCATGTTGTATGCCTGTGAAACGTGGACAGTGTGCCAGTTCTATGCCAGGAAGCTGAATCGCTTCCATGTGAATGGTCTTAGGAAGATTCTGAAGATCACCTAGCAGGATAAGGTACCAGACCCTGAGCCCCTCTCTCGAACTAAGCTGCCAAGCACTCCAACTCTGCTGCAGAGAGCTGGCCACATTGTTTGAATGATGACTGTGCACTTGCCAAAATAATTATTTTATAGAGAACTCACACAGGGCAAGGCTCACAAGATGGCCAGTGATTCAAAGACACTCTCAAGGTATCTCTTAAGATACCTTTAGAATCAGCTGTATGACATGGGAGACACGGGCACAGAACCACCTGGCATGGCATGCTCTCATCAGAGAAGGTGCCGTCCTTGACAAGCAAAGCAGAATTGAATTAGCCCAAAAGAAAAGCAAAATGTGCAAAATTAGAAAAGCTGCCCCAAATGTTCATATGGACTATTTGTGTCCAACCTGTGGCAGAGCACTCCAAGCTCAGTTTAGTCTGATTAGTTATAGTAGGACACATTGTAACTCGACTCTAACATAGTGATGTCCTTTTGGTCCTCTTCAAGAATGAAGGACAATATAGATATATGTGTATATCTATACACATATGTATAGTGTGTGTGTGTGTGTGTGTGTGTGTGTGTGTGTCCTCCCCTAGCACCTAATAGTGTCCAGGCCCATAGTACCACAGTAGTTGCTCAGTATATTCCTAAGCCTCTGTCATCCTCAGAATTCAAGCCCATGGTGGCCATCTGCAGTGTGAATCCATCTAGTATCTCACAGATTGCTTTTCCAGTGTCATGGTACTCTCAGTTTCTAGAACACAATTCTTTTCACTGACCCTTTGAAAAACAGATTCCATAATCTATTCAGTCTTTACTTGCAAAGTGAAATAGGTCTTTTTTTTTTTTAAACTAATGCATTCCATTTAGTTAAGCCTTTTTCCTCTAAGGAGTACTGGTAATGAATAAGGCAACCAAAAAGATCTATAACAATGAGATTTCTGGGCAGCCTTAACTAGTTATTTAGTGGGAATGAGAAGTTCCTAGCACAGATTGGAGGTGGGGAAGAGGGGGGAAGTTTAGTTGGTTTGATTTACTTCAGTGGATGTAATTAGCCAATGGACTATTAATACTGCTGCCATGTCTAATTAGCAGCGGCCTGTACTCTGTTGGTCACAACATTTCATCTTGTTTGTTTACGAAGAAGAAGAGACTTCACATGAAGCTCCCTTATGAAACAGTCCACCCATGGAGACACTCTAATTATCATTTAAGAAAACAAGCTATTTGATATTGTGCAGACATTTTGGCAGTGTCTCTCCAACAGGGCTGATAATTGTAACTCCTGTCAGGAGATGATTGGCTTTTCCAAGTGTGACACTGCTGGATGCTCCCACTGCTGGGGGATGAGAACAACCACAGACTTTGCCTTGGATTTTTCTGCACTGGACAATTTGGTGAAATATACTATAGAGAATTCACAGCCAACTGCTAAGTTTTTGAATTCTGGAAAGATAAGAAGTTAGCTTTACATGGATATTCTGTGAATCAAGAATTCAAATTTCAACAATAATTGTAAGCTATCAGGTGAGATCTAGTTCCAGTTAATCAAATATAACAGAAAGAAAGGATTCAATAACTGGTGAATTAGAGAAATAGGGAAATATTAATTAATGCCAATGATTAATTTCTACAATGTCTTTGGCTTAAAAAAATCAACTAGATCAGATTAATCTGAATTCCCTTATGACAGAATTCCATTTAGTTTTTGACAAGCAAAGATTTTCAACACTTAATTATGCTCTGAAAATGTCAGCCTCATGGCAACAATGACTTCCCCTCTTACTAAATGATTGGGGCCCAGAAAAATTGCTGAGATGGCAACTATATACCCCCAGAGAAGGTAAAAAGAAGGCTTAAATCCAGATTTTGTTACCATAATAAGGCTCACCTGCATTCCTAATTGAGGGCCACCTGAAACCTGATGTTCTAGATTTTCTGGCTCATGTGTTGCTTGTTAGGAATAGACTAGTAAACAATAATTCTTTCTTACTTTTATTCTACTGAATTTGTCACTTTAGTGAATTGTAATCCACAACGTGGGCCAAACAACACTATTGAAATGTACATACACCTGAAAAGTTATTTGATGCTATGACAAAACTTCCCTCCTGAAAGGGCCCTACATGTGCAAGAATGTTTGTGGCAGCCCTTCTTGTAGTGGCAAGAAACTGGAAACTGAATGGATGCCCATCAATTGGAGAATGGCTGAATAAATTATGGTATATGAATGTTATGGAATATTATTGCTCTGTGAGAAACGACCAGCAGGATGATTTCAGAGAGGCCTGGCGAGATTTGCATGAACTGATGCTGAGTGAAATGAGCAGAACCAGGAAATCATTATACACAGCAACAAGACTATACGATGATCAATTCTGATGGACATGGTTCTCTTCAACAATGAAGGGATTCAAACCAGCAATTGTTTGTTCAGCAATGAAGAAAGTCATATACATCCAGAAAGAGGCCTGTGGGAACTGAGTGTGGACCACAACATTTTAATGGTTTCTGTGAATTTTAGCTTACATTTTGTTTTCCTTCTCAGGTTGTTTTTTTTTCTCTTTCTAGATCTGATTTTTCTTGTGCAGTAAGATAACTGTATAGATATGTATACATATATTGGATTTGCCATATAATTTAACATATTTAACATATATTAGACTACATGCCATCTAGAGGTAGAGGTGAGAGGAAGGAGGGAAAAAATTTGGAACCAAAAATTTTTTTTTTGCAAAGGTCAATGTAGAAAAATTGCTGATATATTCTGTAAATAAAAAGCATTAATTAAAAAAAAGACTTCCCTCCTTCTGATGTGGTCAGAATGCTATGACACAGACACATGGATTGATTCATCTCATCTCTTCTTTCTTCTTCTCTTCTCCTCCAGAAAGATGGAACTGATACCCAGATGGGGTTCTACCATATTGCCCTGTCTGTAGGGCTTATAGGGGCTTCTCAGATTCCAGAAAATTTCCTTTTAGCTGCTTTTATTCCTTAATAGAAGAACGAGGCATTTATCTCTTTGTAAAAACTTTAACAGTATTCTTAGGCTATAAGCCCTCTATTAGACAAGATAAAGGTCATTTCTTAGTTGGGGAATGAAGTCAGTTTAACAAATACCTTTGAAGCATCTACTCTATGCCAGGCACCAAGCTAACCACAAGGGATACAAAGAAGGGCTAAAACAGCTCCTGTCCTCAAGGAGCTTAAAAATCTAAGGGAAAGACAACATGCAAACATAAAATATATGGGATAAATTGGAGATAATCTCAGAAGGAAGGCGCTTGCTATTAAGGAGTACTAGGAAGAACCATTTTAACCCTCCTTTGGTTCCTTCCACTTGGCAATTCGGTAAAATGACTGATATGGTAAAAGGAACACTGGTCTCTGATTAATGAGACAGCTTGAGAAAGTGACATGAGCACTGACTCTAGGGTTCTGAAGGACTTGTGTTCAAACCCACCTGACACAAGATTTAGTCTTCCTGGGCTTCATTTTTCGCCTCTATGTGATGATGGGAAGGTAAATGGATGAGGTGGTGCTCAATGTTCTCTGAAGTCTTTTCCAGCTCCTTAAACTTCTATGAAGCATTTGAGCTTTCTAACACCAAGAAAGTGAGACAGAAATGGAAAGGAACCAGGGAGTGATGACTCTGCAAGTCATCTACATATAGACCTCAAACAGATAGAAGAAAAACCAAGAAAAAATGTCATTGAAAATGAGAGAGGAGTACCTAGGAGGAAAGGATAGTGCCAACAGTGTCAAGCACTGCAGAGAGAAACCAAAAATAAGAACTTGCATTCATATAGCTCTTTGAGGTTTATAAAGTACTTTATATACATTATCTAGATGGCACAGTGTATAGCGAGCCAGGCCTAAAATCAAGAAGACCTGAGATCTTGGGGATGTAATCTCTGCCTCAGGTCTTCATCTGTATAATGGGGATAATAATAACATCTATTTCACAGAATTGTTGCAAGGATCAAATGAAATAATATTGAGAGATAAAGGGCTCAATACAGTACCCAGAATATTGTAGGTATTTATATTTTATAATATAATACAAATATTATATTATTATATAACATAACTTATTATAGGATAATATAATACAACATTTATATTATTACATAATATAATATTTATGTTGATAAATATTAACTCATTATTATTATTTCAAAGCCACTGCCCTTTGAGGTTGGTACAATTATTAACCCCGTTTTACAGATGAGAAAAATTGAGCCTCAGAGATCTTCAGTTATTTATCCAATGTCACATAGAAGTATCTAAGATAGGGTTTGAGCTCATAGTTACCTAATTTTCTTTTTTTTCTTTTTTTTTTAAGCTTTTTATTTGTATAACATATGTATGGGTAGTTCCCCAACCTTGATCTTTACAAAGCTTTCCAATACAAATTTTACCCCCAGTCCCCTCCCCTCCCCCAGATGGTAGGAAGTCCACTACATGTTAATAATGTTGAAATGCTTGAGAAGTTATGCAAGAAAAATCCTATCTACAAGAAAAAAAAAAGAATCAGAGAAAGGCAACACAATGCAAGCAAATGTCAATAGAGATCATGAAAATGTTACGTTGTGGTCCATATTTCATGTCCCTCTTTCTGGGTGTATATGGTTTTCTTCAGTGAACAATTGGAACTGGTTTGAGACAATTCTTTGTTGCAGAGAGCCATGTCCATCAGAATTGATCATCATGTAATACTGTTGTTGCTGTGCATGATGATCTCCTGGTTCTGCTCGTTTCACTCAGCATCAGTTCATGCAAGTCTCTCCAGGCCTCTCTGAAATCGTCCTGCTGGTCGTTTCTTACAGAACAATAATATTCCATAACATTCATATACCATAATTTATTCAGCCACTCTCCAATTGATGGGCATCCCTTCAGTTTCCAGTTTCTAGCCACTACAAAAAGGGCTGCCACAAACATTCTTGCACATGTGGGTCCCTTTCCCTCCTCTAAGATCTCTTTGGGATATAGGCCCAGTAGAAACACTGCTGGGT
>JAJPUD010018789.1:0-11737 GCA_023553655.1 Myrmecobius fasciatus | reverse complement strand
CAAGTCTGCCAGAACAGCTGCCCCCAATCAGGGCAGAGTGTCCCGAGTGCCTCAGATAACCTCCAGGTGTTTGGAATTTGGAGTTTGGAGTTTGGAATTTCTTCCACGATGAGCCGAGCTGAGTCCCACCCTCACTTCCGGCCTGCACAGTTGTTGTCTATTTATCTCTCTGTCCAAGTCCGACTAACCTGATATGAAGTTATCCAGAGAGCAGTGTCCAAATATTTCTGAGTTCGTTGACTTGAAGATCAGTTCAGAGGCTTATTTTATTGTTGATTTGAGAGAAGATCGGAGGAGAGGCAGAAAGTCACCTTTTCACTCCGCCATCTTGGCTCCGCCCCGTTACCTAATTTTCTGAACCACAGTCACTTAATAAAAGGGGAAGTCATTGTTGCCATGAGACCAACATTTTTAGAGCATAATTAACTATTGAAAATCTTGGCTCATAAAAATTTACCTGATTTACCAGATGTAACAATTAGATTGTTCATAATTTTGGACAGACCAATTTCAAACTACTTGTAGATCTGGAAGCCAGGTTGTAAAAGGTTAAGAAAACGAGTGAGAAATGAGCCACCAAAAACAATTGAGCTTCAAGCCATGTCTAGGTAGTAAACTAACTCTAATCGCAGAAATTTATCTGAATATTTTTCACTCATAATTCCTTTAGCTCCATGATGAAACTAGCATAAAGCTGTCTTTGGTTTGACCGAAGTCTTTTGGGCAAAGAAGACTATATCATCTATATTACAGGAAGACCTAAAAGGGACCTTAGAGAAATCCAAAAATAGAATCATGGATCTAAAGTTGAATCATGGAACTTTAGTGGTCATCTATTCCAAACCCCATGATCTGATAGTTCTCTGAGTCCCAGAGAAATTAACTAATTTGTCTAAGATTACACATTTTAGGTAAGTGGCAGAGTTGGGATTTAAAACCAGGTCCTAAGACACCAATTTCACTGTGAGCTATATTTTTGTTTTACAGATGAAGAATCTAAGACCCCAACGGGTATGCTATAATAGAAACAGTACTGTTTGGAAGGTCAGAAAACCTCAGTGTGAGTCCTAATTGTACTTCTTACTAGTTCTGTGATTGTGGGCAAGTTAATTACCTCACCTGAAAAATGGGAGCCATTGATGGATCGATTCCCTGCCTTACAGAGTTATTGTGAGGAAAGGAAACTAAAGCTCTTTATCAATTGATTTGCTTTTAATGCATTGAGAAAGATTTGAAGAGAGAAAAAATATCAGGCTGGATCTGAAAAGTCAAATTATCAAGAATTTGGCTCTTATCCAAATGACAAAACATAATTAGAAAAGAAAAAAAAGATTATAAAGGCACCAGATTAAAACAAGAAGCATATATATCAAGTATCTGTGTGTGTGTGTGTGTGTGTGTGTGTGTGTGTGTGTGTGTGTGTGTGTGTGAAAAGTCTAAAAGGTTACCAGATGGTTGAAAAATTGTTATTGTAATTATTGGGACATCAGAAATGTCAGGCTAAGTCAGAGCCATGATCCATCCAGCCCAATATTTTGTGTATAACATGGACATCAAAAAAGACAAGCTGTGGAACGAAGAATATAATTAATCCTCCATAAAATTATATTTCTAAAGGTTAGTAATGTACCTGTAAGACATCCCTAGATTCCTTTCCTTGTCATGGATATGCCATCCATTAATTCACTTAAAATCCCTTATTGTCCTGTAGGGGGACCATAGTTTTAAAAATCATTTTCATTATCATAATCTAGTCACATATTAAACAGAAGGCATTTCTCTGCTTTTCCACTTGTAATAATCTCCTGCCTCCAAGGAGATGGCCTTACAATGTTTTCACTAAGAAAAGGAAAGAATAAGTCATGTATCACAAACTTGTAACCATTAGTTTAGGATAGCTGCACTTAGATGTGCCAAATCATTTAAAGTTAATCTAATCGATCATTTCAAAGTTTGGAGAGGAGGAGGGAAGGAGAGATAGAGAATACTGGGAAATAGTAGAAAAGAATATACATTTACAAACTAGAGAAATCTCAATATTCCTGCATGAGTCAGTCAGACTCTTGTCACAAGAAAGACCATTGAGAGATCATCTATCCCAAACCATAATTTTATAGAAGAAGAAACTGAGGTTTGGAGAGACAAAGTGGAGAAATCATCAGACTTCAACTCAGAAAATCTCAGTGCTTGGGGACTTCATCCTGACAAGATTTAGAAAAGAGCTCTTTTGAGCTCTCTCTTAGAGCAATAGTTAGCAACACTGTTAGTCTGAGTTTGATGATGGATGGGATTAAATGAATCACTTACAAGTTGTTGCACATTTTACATGGGGCTGATTTTGCCCCATTGCAGCAAAGATATGGAACAAGGACCCAGAAATATACCTAGCCCATGGAGTTCCATGACTAGAACTTTTTTATGTCCTTAGACCCTTTTAGACGACCTAGAAAATATGGGAAGGCAGGGCCAAAGACAGCTTTTCTAGACCTTTTAATGTTGTCTGGGGGTTTGGGGTGAGGAAACTGAATTTAGGTTAATCAGGTCCTGGGAGCAGCTTTGTTTTCAAATAGGTGTAGCTGGAGCTGCTCTAGTAAAATCTAATCTAATTTTTAGATTTTCATCCTGAACTTAAAAATCAACCACAACAAATCAGAGTTTGGTTTATTTATTTATTTTTGGCTATAGTGTAGACTGAAGAAAATATTAATAATGCAGATTGATACTTTTTTAAAGAGAGTCCTGTTATTAAACATTTACCAGCACACTCCTGGGCAAAGCCTCCCCACATTGTGAGGGAGAGGAAAATAGCTGAGTCAGGGAAATGCTGGTACTGTTACAAAAGTGGAAAATAGGTCTTATAATGGAAGTTTAAAAAACTGAAGCCTATTCAGTGTCAGGATAAGGAATAGTTTCTATTCCTGTCTTCTAAGGACTGATCAAGCCGCCATTCCCTTTGCTGAATAAACTCCCCAGTCTCCCTTTAGGTCCAAGCAAACAAAAACTCATCTATTTGACATTTAAATCTCTTCACCACAGGAACCCCTTCCTTTGTTTCCAAACTGGATGCTTTATTACTCACTGTTCTGTATGATGGACACTCATTCTATTCCTCCTCTCCATAACCTTTGCACCTGCCTTAAATTCCTTTGGCCTCTTGAAATCCTGCAAGCCTCAGCTCACCTTCTGTCTGAAATCTATCCTGATCTCCAGCAGTTGGTGCCCTCAGGATCAAAACTACCTTACATTTATTTTGTATAAATTATGTATGTACTTGCTTAATTGTACTTAATTGTTGTTTTTGTCTTTGTATTACCAGCACTTAGTACAAGGCCTAGCAACATAGTAAGTGTTCAGAAAAGGCTTTTTGATCAGTTGAATTTATGAGGAGTTTGTTTTTTAAGAGACGGACTTAATTCAGTACAAGAATGCATTATTAAGCTCCTACTCTTTGCATAGCACTGAATTAGTAGGCTAAGGAATCAGCTATGGAAATTTAAAGTAGAGAAAATGGGTCTAGATGTAAATAACAGAGAGATCTAAGCCTGGTTGTATAGAATAGCTTCCTGGCTGTCATGGTGGTAAAACCCTGGAATGAGCTAGTGAAGAATATGAAGAGTCTGTAGTCCTCAGAACAGAATAGTCAACAACCACATGAATGGTTCAGGCATTCACCTTTATGGAAGCAGGAGGCTGTAATAAATATTGTAATTCTATGACAGAGCTTCTTTGGTCTGTCTCACTGGGCATCTACAAGAACTGTCTCACCCTTGGAGTGCCTTGTTATAAAAACAAAACAAAACAAAACAAAAAAAAACTGAATTTAATAGAAAATCTGACTTACAAGATCCAAGAAAAATAAGTAAAGCTCAAATACTAAATTCAAAGGACTCAATAGGGACAAACTATTTATATTTTATATGTGAAAATATAAACCATATATCTAAGACTGTTATTAATGATTGGATAGTGCAAAAGAAATATTGGGATAGAGTTGAGCATGATGTAATTTTTAAAAGTAAAACCATGTAGGAAAAGATAAAAACAGTAATTATGTTATAGAAATGTGGGTGCGAGAGCAAGAATCAACACAGAGGAATTAAATGGGACAGGAGGACTGGTAGTTCTGAAATCCTACTCAAATCAGGAATGGGTTAAACAGATAACAATAAAAATATATCTACAAGGTAATAAAACTCTTCAAAATCTATAAAGAAATAAGAGAGGTAGGGAATAGGATAAATGGGGTATAGAAGGCTGACTAGATTAATAGGAATGGGATAAGGTGTGTAGATTAATGGATATGGGATAAAGAAGAAAGGAAGAGAGGGGGGAGATAAGGGAGAGATCCATGGGCGGGTGGAGGTTAAGTAATCCCAAGGCAAGCTGGTAGGGAAAAGTAAAGTAGAAGAGCTAGCAAAGATAGGAAAGGAATACACACAAACACAATAATAATGATCAGGAGTAAAATTTATTAGGAAAAAATTACAGGGGTAGCAATCATGGATCTCACAGTTAAAGTCAAAATGGATTCAATCAAAAGAAAAACAAGGAAACTACATTATATGCCAGCAATAATAACTATATATTATAATGTTGGAATATTTCCGTGGCACTGGAAATGATGAGTTATTGGAGTTAGAAAAATATGGAAAAACTTGTAATAAGAAAGATGGTGATGTTATACACCTTCAGAGAAACAGAAGACAAATGTAGTACAAACTTACATAGATGAGTATATATGTGTATGATTATAGATATTTATGTATGTGTATTTTTATGAATATGCATGTGTATTTACACATATGTGTGTGTGTACATATGCATACATAAATATATCCATGCTTAACTGTAGCCTGATTGGGGAAAGTGGGAGGGAAGGGGGAGGAAAGGGGAAAATAAAATAAAATAAAAAGTGAACAACAGAGAACAAAAGAAAAGATGGACAGTTCTTAATACAATGTGTTCTATTATTATATAACTTTCTTGAAATGGAAATTTATTGTTACATATTTTGAATCCTCTTTTATGTTTATGTGCTGTGCACATACAATGTTTTCTTTTTCCTTTTTCCTATTTTGTATTTGTTTTAAATAAATATATTTTTAAATTAAATTAAAAAAATTAATTCTATGATAACCAAGATCCAAGTGGAACATCTGAAATTCTGAAAGATGTGTGACTCAATTTCTCAGCATTGCAGGTAGACTCTACAAAATCTACACAAAACTTGCTCCTTGGGGAATCTTATCTAGACCAAATGCATTATGATGGTTAAGCTGTATTGTGATCAGTTTCTCTTTATTGTGCCTTAGCATAACAGCCTAAGCAAATAGTCAGATACCAGCACCAGGACCCACATGTAGCTCAACATAGCACAAGGTGAGCTGCCAGACTACTGTGGCACTGAGCATCCACCAGTCACCCCTAACCCACCTCATCCATTCAGCACACCACTAAGGGGGCTGGACCCTCACACTCTTGCAGCATGAAGGTCTCAGGTGGCAGCAGCAATATAGTAACAGCTAGTGCCTGCAGCCCCCCACCCCAAACACATACATAAGAAGCTTGAAACAGTGCCTCTCGTGCCCTAGAAGCAGAGCTCAAATTCAAAAGTAAGGGGAAAGACTGAAAAAGATAAGCCAAAAAACAAAAACAAACAAAAAAACATCTGACCATAGAAAGTTATTATGGCAACAAGGAAGATCAAGACACAAACTCAGAAGAGGAGAACAATATCAAAATGACTATGTGCAAACTGCACCCTCTCCTCCAAAAAATGAATTGAACTTAAGCCCAAAAAGAATTCCTGAAAGACCTCATAAAGGAGTTTGAAAATCAAATAAGAGAAGTAGAAGAAAAACTGGGGAAAGAAATGAGAGTGATGCAAGAGAATCATGGGGGGCAAAAAACCTCAAGAACTTAGAAAAAGAAAACAAAAAAAATATTCTACAAAAAGTAGAATGGGCCAAATGGAAAAGGAAGTAAAAAAGTAAAAAAGAAAATAACTACTGTTGTAAACTGATCCAACCTTTCTAGAGAACAATTTGGAACTATGCCCAAAGGGCTTATAAAACTGTGTATACCTTTGACCCAGCACTACCACTACTAGGTCTAAAAATATTTATAGTAGTTCTTTTTGAGGTGACAAAGAACGGGAAATTGAGGAGATGCCCATTAATTGGGGAATGGCCAAACAAGTAGTGGCATACGATATAAGAAATGATAGCAAACAGAGTTCAGGAAAAAAAAAAAAAAACCTCAAACTGTAAATGAACTGATACAACGTTAAATGAGCCCAACCAGAAGAACACTGTACCCAGTAAAACAATATTGTAATGATGATCAGCTGTTAAAAAAAACTTATGTACTCTGATTAATATAATGATCCAAGACAATTCTCAAGGACTCATAATACAAAATGTCTATTTTACCCTTTAGTTCTAGAACATCCAGTCAGTTTTCTTTGATTATTTCTTGAAGTATGATGTTCAGGACCTCCTTTTAGTTACACAGACTTAGCAGCTTCAACATTAAAGGATCAGAGGTCATGGAATGTGATATTCTGGAAAGCAAATGAGTTAGATCTACAACAAGAGCTGAACAAAAGAAAAGATTACTTTTTTAAAAAATAGGGCAGAATTTTTACTTGCTTATTTTTTGTTGTATTAGAACTTTCTCTTTTTAAAATGTTTATTTTTCCTAGTTATATTTTTTAAAATTTTATTTTATTTGCATAACATATGTGTGGGTAATTCTTCAACACTAACCCTTACATAGCTTTCTGTTACAAATTTTTCCCCCCAACTCCCCACCCCTCCCCTAGATGGCAGGATATCCACTACATGTTAATTATGTTAAAATATTGGCAAATAGAATATATGTATACATATTTCCAAACTTATCATTGTTGTGCAAGAAAAAATCTTATCTACACAAAAGATATATCAGATAAAGGAAACACAATGTAAGCAAACATCAATCAAGGAGTATGAGAATGTTATGTTGTGGTCCACATTTCATCCTAGTTATATTTTAAAAAACAACATTTTCTTCTTACATATGTACATTCTTTTTTTTTTTACATATTTCTTCATGACTGGTGTTGGGAGAGAAAAATCAGAACAAAAAGAAAAAAAAACACAAAAGAAAAAAAAACAGAAAAAAGAAAAAAAAGTGAATGCAACATGTGTTGATTTACATTCAATCTACATAGTTCTCTCTCTAGATGCGGATGGTGTTTTCTATTAAAAAAAACTGATTTTCAGCATCAAATATCAAGAAGTGTTAAAGAGTGTAAAAGTGTAAAAGAAACAGAAAACCTAAGGTATTCAATAAAGCTAAACTATATCTGTCTACATAGATATATGATACTTGTAATTCTTAAGAACTGTATCACAAATAGTGTAGTTAGAAGGAGTTTAAATAAAAGGTGACTGTGAGGGGGCAACATAAAAAAATTAATTAAACAGAGGGAAAGAAGATTACACTAGAAGTAGAAGAAAGCAAGAGAAAAAGGTAAATTATCTTACATAAAAAGGCAGGAAAGACATCCTATAAAAGGGTGAATTCAACATAAATGAAGAAGAAATTGAATCTTAATGATTGAAACAATCATTAGGAAATACTTTACCCAAATGTATGCCAATAAATCTGACTGAGCAAAATCAATGAATATTTACAAAACATAAATTGCCCACATTAGCAGAAGAGGAAAGAGAATACCTAAATTACTCCATCTCAGAAAAAGAAATTGAACAAACCATCAATGAACTCCCTAAAAAAAAAAAAAATCCCTGATGCCAGATGGATTCACAAGTGAATTTTACAAAACATTTGAAGAACAATTAATTCAAATACTGTCTAAACTATTTGAAAAAATAAATAAATATGATATATGAATATAATGAGATATTATTGCTCTATAAGAAACAATCAGTAGGATAATTTCAGAAAGGCCTGAAAAGAATTACATGAACTATTGCTAAGTGAATGAGTAGAACCAAGAAAACATTGTACACAGCAACAAGATTATATGATAATCAACTGATAGACTTGGCTCTTTTCAATAATGGGGTGATTCAGGCCAATTCCAATAGACTCATGCTAGAGAGTCATCTACATACAGAAAGAGGTTTATGGAGACTGAATGTGGATGACAACTTATTATTTTCATCTTTTTGTTATTTGATTGCTTTTTTTCCCTTTTAGATCTGATTTTTTTGCATGCAGGATGATGAATGTGGAGGCATATTTGGAAGAATTGCATATATTTGACTTATTTGATTTAAATTGGATTGCTTGCTATCTGGGGAAGGGAGATGGAGGGAGGGGACAGAGAGCAGTTTGTAACACAGGTTTTGCAGGGGTCAATACTGGGAACTGTCTTTGCTTGTATTTTTTTTTTTTTTGCAGAGCCAGAAGTACAATTTATACAGTAACAGTAACATTGTAAAGATAATCAACTGACAAAGACATAACACTGATCAATACAGCAATCCACCACAATTCCAAAGAACACATGATAAAAAAATGCTATCTATCCCCAATATCAAAACAGACTCAGAATGCAGCTTGATACATATTTTTTCTTTTTTTGCATGAACATGACAAATGTGGAAATATGTTTTTTTTTCTTTTTTCTTTATTAAAGCTTTTTATTTGCAAAACATATGTATGGGTAATTTTTCAACATTGACCCTTAAAAATTTTCCCCCCTAGTCCCCTCCCCTCCCCTAGATGGCAGGAAATCCACCACATGTTAATTATGTTAAAATACTTGACAAATCGAATATATATATACATATTTTCAGACTTATTTTGTAACAAGAAAAATCGTTATCTATAAGAAAAAAAAATCTGAGAAAGGAAACACAATGCATTTGCTTGTATTTTGAAAACAAAAATCTACCATTATTAAATTTAAAAAAAATTAGGTGAAGGAGTCCTACTAAATTCCTTTTATAGCATAACTATGGTACTACTATCTAAACCAGGAAGAAGTAAAACAAAGAAAGAAAATTATAGACCAATTCTATTTAAGAATATTGATGTAGGGGGCGGAGCCAAGATGGCGGAGTGAAAACGTGACTCTGCATCCTCCTCTGATCTTCTCTCAAATCAACAATAAAATAAGCCTCTGAACTGATCTTCAAGTCAACGAACCCAGAAATATTTGGACACTGCTTGCTGATATCTCTGAAGAACTTCATATCAGGTTTGTCTAACTCGGACAGAGGAATAAACAATGGTGTAGGCCGGAAGTGAGGGTGGGACTTAGCTCACTGTGACAGAAACTCCAAACTCCAAACTCCAAACACCTGGAGTTTATCTGAGGTACTCAAGATACTTTGCCCTGATTGGGGGCAGGTGTTCTGGCAGACTTGCCTTGTTTAAGGAGTAATCCCGATTTAGTCCTAGTCCACACTGGCCCAGCACCTTAAATTAATTCGTCGAATTGCCCCAGGGCAAAGATGTTCAGCCACCGTTTTTTTCCCTACCTTAAAGAGACATCCACGCTATCTTAAAAAAAAAATAAAGAAGCAAAAGAGAGCTCTCACCATAGACAGCTTTTATCAAGAGAAAGAAGGGCTGACCCCAGATTCTGAGGTTCCTTTAGACAAAACTCCAGAGGAAGTTATTAAGGACGATCACTGTTCCCCTTTTCAAAAGGCCTTTCTGGAAGATTGCATAAAGAACCTCAAAAGAGAGCTGGAGGATAAATGGGAAAATAAACTGAAATCAGTGCAAGAAGGATATAATGCCCTGCAAAAGAGATATGAAAAAGACACCAATTTATTGAAAAATAAAATTAGTGAAGTGGAAAAAGAGTGCAATAACAAAAAAATTCAATTAGCCAGTTACAAAAGGAGCTTAAAAAGGTAACTAAAGAAAACAACACTTTAAAAATAAGAATTGAACAAATGCAAGCCAATGACTCAATTCAGAAATATTTAGACACTGCTTGCAGATATCTCTGAAGAACATCATTGAGAAAAAGAGGGGAGGGAGATGAGCATTGTGTAAATCTTACTCTCATCAGGTTGGGCTCTAAAAGTATATATCAGACACTTGATTTCACATAGAAACTTGTCTGTTGCTAGAGGGAAGTGGGAGGGAAAGGAGGAAAAGAAAGGGATAAACTGATAGAAGGGAAAGTAGAAGAATCAGGGAAAAGGAGTAAAAAGGGGGGAGGGGATCTAAAGGGTGATGGATTGTTTGGGGGAGGGGGTCATCAAAAGCAAAGTACTGAGGGAGGGAAGGGAGAAACGGGAAAGGAAAGGGAAAAACATAACTTGGGTAAATAAGATGGCAGGAAATAAAGAATTAGTTATTCTAACTGTGAATGTGAATGGGATGAACTCTCCCATAAAGCGGAAGTAGATATCAGACTGGATTAAAAACCAGAATCCCACCATATGTTGTCTACAAGAAACACATCTAAAACATAGTGACACATATAGGATGAAGGTAAAAGGCTGGAGCAGAACCTATTATGCTTCAGGTGAACAAAAAAAAAGCATAGGTAGCAATCCTTATCTCAGATCAAGTAAAAGCCAAGATAGATCTAATGAAAAGAGATAAGGAAAGAAACTATATTTTATTAAAGGGTACCATAGATAATATAGCAATATCAATACTAAATATATATGCACCACGTGCAATAGCATCCAAATTCCTAGGGGAGAAATTAAGAGAGATGCAAGAAGAAATAGATAGCCAAACTATACTGGTGGGGGAATCTCAACCTTGCTCTGTCAGAATTAGATAAATCAAACCACAAAATAAACAAGAAAGAAACTAGGGAGATAAACCAATTGTTAGAAAAGTTAGGTATGATAGATCTATGGAGAAAGTTGAATGGAGACAGTAGGGAGTTTACTTTTTTCTCAGCTGTCCATGGAACTTATACAAAAATTGACCATGTGTTAGGGCATAAAAACTTCAAAATCAAATGCGGAAAGGCAGAAATAGTAAATGCATCTTTTTCAGATCATGATGCAATAAAAATCACATGGAATATAAGGACAGGAGAAAATAGACCAAAAGTTAATTGGAAATTAAATAATCTAATACTGAAGAATGAATGGATGGAGGACTTCTGGGGGGCGGAGCCAAGATGGCAGAGTGAAAACGTGACTCTCAGCATCCTCCTCCGATCTTCTCTCAAACCAACAATAAAATAAGCCTCTCAACTGATCTTCAAGTCAACGAATTCAGAAATATTTGGACACTTCTCTCTGAAGAACTTCATATCAGGTTTGTCTAACTCAGACAGAGGGATAAACAAGCGTACTCCGGTATAGGCTGGAAGTGAGGGTGGGACTCAGCTCAGCTCATCTGGCAGAAACTCCAAACTCCAAATTCCAAACACCTGGAGTTTATCTGAGGTACTCGGGATACTCTGCCCTGATTGGGGGCAGGTGTTGTGGCAGACTTGCCTTGTTTAAGGAGTAATCCCGATTTAGTCCTAGCCCCCACCGGCCCAGCACCTTAAATTAATTCACCGAATTACCCCAGGGCAAAGATTTTTTCCGAGCCTTAAAGAGACATCCACACTGTCTAAAAAAATGAAGAAGCAAAAGAGAGCTCTCACCATAGACAGCTTTTATCAAGAGAAAGAAGTGATGATCCCAGATCCTGAGGTTCCTTTAGACAAAATACAAGAAGAAGGTATTAAAGACCATCACTGGTCACTTTTTCAAAAGGCCTTTCTGGAAGACTGCATAAAGAACCTCAA
>JAJPUD010018788.1:16249-27907 GCA_023553655.1 Myrmecobius fasciatus | reverse complement strand
AGTCAATTCTTGATATATTTTAGAAATGAGGCCTTTATAAGAACCTTTGGATGTAAAAATATTTTCCCAGTTTACTGCTACCCTTCTAATCTTGTCTGCATTCATTTTGTTTGTACCAAAACTTTAACTTGATATAGTCAAACTTATCTATTTTGTGATTAATGATGACCTCTAGTTCTTCTTTGGTCACAAATTCCTTCCCCCTCCACAGGTCTGAGAGGTAAACCATCCTACATTCAAACAATATTTTTTTTTAAAAAGTAGAAAATACTATATTGGATCCATATTCAGTATCCACCAGTCCTGTCTCTGAAAATTCTCTTCAACACAAATCCATTAGAACTGTCATGAATCATTTAAATAGTCACATCTATCAGAATTGATCATCATGTAATCTAGCTGTTGTTATGTACAATGATCTCCTGGTTCTACTCATTTCACTCTGCACCAGTTCATGCATATCTCTTCAGGCCTTTCTGAAATCATTCTATTGATCATTTCTTATAGAACATTCCTTAGATTCCATAATATTCATATACCATAACTTTTTCAGCCAGTCCCATACTGATGGGCATCCATTCAGTTTCCAGTTTCTTGTCACTACAAAAATAGCTGCTACTTGGATTAGCTAGGTGGTGCAGTGGATAGAGTACCAGCCCTGAAGTCAGGAAGACCTGAATTCAAATCTGGTCTCAGATACATAACATTCCCTAGCTGTGTGACCCTGCACAAGTCATTTACCTCAATTGCCTCAGCAAAAAGCAAAAAAAAAAAAAAATGTATGTCCTCTCTGCCACCTTGGCTCCACATGCTTAATATATTTTTATCAATGAGACCTTTATCAGAACCCATGGATATAAAAATTTTCCTCAATTTTCTACTTCCCTTCTAATCTTGGCTGTATTAGTTTTGTTTGTACAAAAGCATTTTAACTTAATATAATCCAAATTATATGTTTTGCATTTCATAATGTATTCTAGTTCTTCTTTGGACAGAAATTCCTTCCTTTTTTACAGATCTGAGAGGTAGACTATCCTTTGTTCTTCTATTTTGCTTATAATATCAATCTTTATGTCTAAATCATGAACCCTTTTTGACCTTGGAATATGATATTAGGTGTTGGTCAATGCCTAGTTTCTGCCATAGTATTTTCCAATTTTCCCAGCAATTTTTGTGAAATAGTGAATTCTTATCTCAGAAGCTGGAGTCTTTGGGTTTATCAAACACTAGATTACTATAGTCATTTACTATTGTATTGTCTGAAGCTACCCAGTTCCACTGATTGACTACTCTATTTCTTAGCCAGTAACAAACAGTCTTGATGACCTCTGCTTTATAATACCGTTTTAGGTCTGGTACACCTTCCACCTTACTTGAATTTTTTTTCATTAATTCCCTTGAAGTTTTTGACCTTTTCTTCTTTCAGATAAACTTTGCTATTTTTTTCCTAGCATTGTATGGGAATTTCTTGGAAATTTGATTGTTATCACACTGAATAAGTAGAATAATTTAAATAGAATTGTCATTTTTATTATATTAGCTCAGCCTATCCATGAGCACTTGATACTCTTCCAATTGCTTAGATCTGACTATTTTTGTGTGGAAAGTGTTTTGTAATTCTTTTCAAATAGTTCCTGATTTTGTCTTGGCAGGTAGACTCCCAAATATTTTATTTTATTTACATTAATTTTAAGTGGAATTTCTCTTTGTAACACTTGTTGCTGGACTTTGTTAATAACATGTAGAAATGCTAATGATTTATGTGGATTTATTTTATATCCTGCAACTTTACTAAAGTTGTGAATTGTTTGTAGTAGTTTTTTTTTATTTGATTTTCTAGGGTTCTTTAAGTATTCCATCATATCATCTGCAAAGAATAACACTTTTATTTCCTCATTACTCATTCTAATTCATTTAATTTCTTTTCCTCTCACTGCTAAAGCTAACAATTCTAATGCAATATTGACTAGTAATGATGATACTAAGCAACCTTCTTTCACCCCTGATCTTACTGAGAATACTTCTCATTTATTCCCATTTCATATGATGCTTGCTGATGGTTTTAGATAGATGCTATTGATCATTTTAAAGAAAACTCCATGTTCCCTCTGTTCTCTAGTGTTTTTAATAGGAATGGCTGCATCTATTGAGATAATCATATGATTTCTGTTAGTTTGGTTATTGATATAGTCAATTATGCTAATATTTTCCCAATAATGAACCAACCCAACATTCCTGGCATAAATCCTACTTGGTCATGGCGCATCATACTAGGGATAACTTATTATAACCTATTTGCTAATATTTCATTTAAGATTTTCCATCAATATGCATAGGGAAATTGGTCTATAATTTTCTTTCTCTGTTTTCACCCTACCTGGTTAGGTATCAGCACCATACCTGTGTCATAAAAGGAATTTGGTAGGAGTCCTTCTTTCCCTATTTTTCCAAATAGTTTGCATAGTATTGGAATTAAATTTTTAAAAAATGTTTGATAAAATTTGCTTGTAAAACCATCTGGCCCTGGAGATTTTTTCTTAGAGAGTTGATTAATAGCTTGTTCAATTCTGTTTTCTAAAATGGAACTATTTAAGTAATTTATTTTCTCCTCTGTTAATCTGCAATTTATATTTTTAAGTATTCATTTCACTTTTATTATATTAGCATACAATTGGGCAAAATTGTTCTAATTATTGCTCTATTTCCCTCTTCATTGGGGAAAGTTCTTTTTATTTTTGATACTGTAATTTGCTTTACAAAATTAACAATTTACAAATTAACTAAAACTTTATCTATTTGTTGGTTTTCATAAAACCAACTCAGTTTTATTTATTAGTCCAATAGTTTTCTTACTTTCAATTTTTAAATATGCACTTTTATTTTCAGAATTTCAATTTTGTTATTTATTTGGGTTTTTTAATTTGTTGTTTTTCTAGCTCTTTCCATTGCATGCCCAATTCATTCTCTTTCTCTATTTTATGCAAGAAAGCATCTAGAGATATAAACCTTCCCCCAAGAACTCCTTTGGCTGCGTCCCATAAATTCTGGTAGGTTGTCTCATTATTTTGATTTTCTTGGATAAAATGATTCATTTTGCTTATTATTTGGTGTTTCACCCATTTGTTTTTTTAAGATTAGATTATTTAGTTTACAATTAATTTTTGCCCCATTTTTTCCTCAGCCCTTTAGTCCATATAATTTTTATTGTATCATGATGTGAAAAAGATGCATTTACTATTTCTGCCATTCTGCTTTTGATTTTGAGGGTTTTATGCCCTAATACATATTCATTTTTTGTGTAGCTTCCATGTACTCCTGAGAAAAAGCATATTCTTTTATGTCCCCATTCAGTTTTCTCCAAAGTTCTATCATGTTTAACTTTTCTAAAATTATTTTTACCTCTGCCTTATTTATTTTGTGGTTTGTTTTATCTAGCTTTGGTAGAGCAAAGTTGAGGTCTCCCACTAGTATATTTTGCTGTGTGTTTCTTCTTTCAGTTCTCTTAACTTCTGTAGAAATTTGGATGCTATACCACTTGGTGCATATATGTTTAGTATTGACATTACTTCACTGTTGATAGTATCATTTAGCAAGATATAATATTCTTCCTTATATCTTTTCATTAGATCTATTTTTAGTTTGGCTTGATCTGAGATTAAGATTGTTACCCCTTTTTTTAAACTTCAGCTGAACTATAATAAATTCTGATCCACTTTTTACCTTTACTCTGTATGTATCACTCGGATTTAAATTTGTTTCTTGTAAACAACATATTTTAGGAATCTGGCTTTTAATCCAGTCTGCTATCAGGTTTTGTTTTATGGGAGAGTTCATCCCATTCACATTCACAGTTAAAATTACTAATATATATATACATATATATATATACATATATATATATATATAGAGAGAGAAAACTCGAGTTTCTTTGCAAATTTAAATGTGTCAGTTTTATAAAAGATCCATAATTATTGGCTGAAGAACTTCACTATCAAGCACAAATTATTAGCAAACACTTTATCCAATTTTCTCTCTGTTCCCATCATTTTTAACAAAAGCAAAGTGTTAAATATATAACCAAAAACATAAGAAAATTTGTTTTTTATCTCCTCAGTATAGTACAAATATATATTTCCATGTTTTCTGTAAAGCATTCCTAGAATTAATAATTAAAAAGAATCTATAAAAGCTCGCAAAAATGATGTAATGTACCAAAAAGTCCTAAGGCATTAAAAAATAATGATTTTAGTCAATTACTGAGCAAACAACTGTTAAATCTGTAATATGTCCACTGACTGCCTTTATTATTTTAAAATCTTTGATTAATTTCTATATTTGTGGTCTCTGTATAAATCAACTAAATCTGGGCATAGTAAAATATAATCATTGATTCTCATATAGAAAATTACTCTATTTAACATATGCTACTAGAAAAATAACATCAAGGATGATTTATATAAAAGACAAGCTCTTCTAGGGAAAGATTGTTTAAGCTCATTATATTAGTCATTAGATTGAAACCATTATCATTATTCTTGAGTAGAACTGGGTATATCTTTCAAGTAAAAGAGATATTCATATGGAAACACTATATTAATCACTAGATATATATAAAATACTTTAAGTTTTAAAGATTCTCTGAAAAAAAATCATTAAAGTGCTAGTAAACAGCTGGAAACTTTCTTTAATAATTTAAAATGTCCTACCTTGATAATTTTTTATATTTAAATTTATTATTTCTCAATTATGTGTAAAAAATTAACACTTTTAACAATTTTACATTACAAATTATTTTTCTTTCTTCCTCTCTGATTTCAGCTCTCCTTGAAAAGGAAAACAATTTGACATAAATTATACAACTGAAGTAATACAAAACACATTTCCATAATAGCAGTTTTATAAAATAAAAGACTAAAAAGTACAAATAAAAAATTTAGTTTTCAATTTGCATTTTGATTCAATCAGTTCCCTCTCCAGAACTGGCTAGCATTTTTATCATATGATCTTTGAGGATATGAACAGACAATTTTCAGATGAAGAAATTAAAACCATTTATAGTGACATGAAAAAATGCTATAAATCATTATTGATTAGAGAAATGCAAATTAAGATAACTGAACTACCGCTACACACCCCTTAGATTGGTTATGATGACAGGAAAAGATAATGACAAAAGTTGCAGGGGATGTGGGAAAACTGGGACACTAATACATTGTTGGTGGAGTTGTGAACTGGTTCAACCATTCTGGAGAGGAATTTGGAACTATGCTCAAAAGGATATCAAACTGTGCATACCCTTTTGATCCAGCAGTGTCTCTACTAGGCCTGTATCCCAAAGAGATCATAAAAAAGGGAAAAATATGTGTGCAAAAATATTCGTAGCAGACCCTTTTGTAGCAAGGAACTGGAAGTTGAGTTGATACCCATCAGTTGGTGAATAGCTGAATAAGTTATAGTAATATGTATAGTAATAAAGTTATAAAATATGAATAGAAGAATTGTACATGTTTAACATATATTGGATCACTTGCCATCTAGAGGAGGAGTGGAGGGCAAAGAAGGGAAAATTTTTGGAACACAAAGTTTTACAAGGATGAATGTTGAAAATTATTTATGCATATGTTTGAAAATAAAAAGTTTTAATAAAATATTTTTAAAGATCTTTGAAATTATCTTAGATTATTATATTGCTGAGAATAGCTACATAATTTATAATTGATCATTGTAATGTGTTGCTTTTATTGTGTACAATGTTCTCCTTGTTCTGATTACTTTACTTTGTGTTAGCATGTATAAACCTTTCCAGGGTTTTTCTGAAATAATATTGCTCATCTTTCTTGTAGCACTATAGTATTATATCACAATCATATACCAGAATTTATCCATCCATTGCCCAATTAATGGGTATCTTCTAAATTTGCAATTCTTTGCCAGTACAAAAGGGCTTGTTTTGATAATTTATATTTAGGTGTTTTCTTTTTTTATCTCTTTATGATGTAGTAATACTGGATGAAAGTGTATGCACATTTCGAAAGGTCTTTGGGCATAGTATTGCTCTCCAAAATGATTGTATCAATTCATAACTCCCTTAGCAGGGCATTAATTTCTCTACAACATTTGTCATACTGGGTTTTTTTGGGTCATATGACAGATGTGAAGTGATACCTCAGATTTTTTTTTAATATTCATTTGTCTAATCAGCAGTGATTTAGAGCAATTTTTGATATGACTTCAGGTAGCTTTGATTTCTTCTACTTCTGGGATTCAAAAATGGCAAAATAAACAATGAAATCAGTGTGATTCTTCCATGTCTACCTCTGGGCAATCATAAAATGTTTCCCTAAGACAAATCTGGGAGTAGTAGAATGAGTAAGAATATGGGGTAAAACAAACTATTAGCCCAGGAAACTTGGAGGATTGACAGGAGAGGTCTTTCTTATTTGGTAAAAGGGGTGAGGGATGCAGTACAGGATGAGAAGCTGCCTACTGAATCAGCAACAAGCTCCACCACAGAAAACCAGCAAAGATCATGACCTTCATTATTGTGGAGCAGGTGGATGTCAACACAAGGAAACCCTATGTGCCTTAATATAACCTGGTGAGCCTCAGTTCTGGCAACTACCACATGCTTTGGAAGGGAGAGGTAGAATGGTGTAATTTATTTAGCATGAAGAGGCACAGAAGATTTATTATAATAGAGGAAAAGATGAAAAGGCTGGGTAATGAGCCCTGCTTGAACCTTATTCTCATTCATATTGTCTCAAAGTGGGAATTATATACACAATCAGCTGAATATAGAAATCTCTTTCACCAGGCAGGGACATAGGAGGGAAGGAAATTAAGTAATGGATGTGAGGTGACAGGGACTGACAGAAGGTAAGGCAGATCAGGGGAAGTGTAGACAGTAGCAAAACATTGGTGATGAGATCAAGGATGAAAGGAGAGAGAATTCAAATTGGAGAAAGAATAGAATAAAGAGAAATAGACAGATAGTAATCATAACTACAAATCAGAATGGGATGAATTCTCCCATAAAACAGAAGCAAATAGCTAAATGGATTAAAGACCAGAATCCCAAAATATATCATTTACAAGAAATCCATTTTAACTAGAGAAACACACAAATATTAAAGGAAAGGGACTGGAATAGAATATGTTATACTTCAGCTGAAAAATGAAAGAAGCAAGGGCAGTAATTATATTGTTCAACAAAGTAAAAGCACAAACTGATATAATTAAAAAACAAAAGGAAGAAAAGTATATTTTGCTAAATTTTGCCACATATAATAAAGCAATATTAATACTCAACATAAATGTATGAAGTGGGATAGCACCTACATTTTTAAAGGAGAAGTTAAATGAGTCACAGGAAGAAATAGCAAAATTATACCAGCCAGGGGCATCAACTGTCCCCTCTCAAAATATGATAAATCTAATTAAAAAATAAACAAGAAAGAAACTAAAGGGGCAAATGAGACATTAAAAAAGCTAGGTTGGAAAAAAAATTGATTGGAGAAAGAAATATATCTTTTTTTTCCAAACACTACATGGCACCTATAAAAATATATTGTATAATAGGTAAAAAATAATCCTTGAAACTGATGTAAAAAGGCAAAAATATAAAATGTATTGTTTTGGAATCATGATGTAAAAAAATACACTCAACAAAGGACATTGGAAAGACAGATTTAAAATTATTTGGAAATTAAATTATCTAATCCTGAAGAAAAAATGGGTCAAGGACAAAATCCTAGGAAATAAATGGTTTCATTAAAGAGAATAACAACAATGAGACAACAAAACCAAATTTATGGAATTCCATTAAATCAGTACTTAGGAGAAAAAAAAATGTATTCCTTTAAACTCTTACATCAGCAAAATAGAGAAAAAAGAAAAGACCAATGAATTGGCCAGACAAATTAAAAGAGCAAATTTTAAATTCCTAACTGAGCACCAAATTGGAAACCCCCAAAATCAAATATGAAATTAACATGAATAAAAAACAAACTATTGAATTAATAAATCTAGGAGGTTGCTTTATGAAAAAATAAGCCATTACTTAATTTGACTTTTTGAAAAAGAAAAGAAGTAAGCTTAATATTCAGTATCAAAAATGAAAAAAAAAATTCACACTAATAAAGAAGAAATTAAAGCAGTTATTAGGAAATATTTTCATCAATTATATGCCAATAAATCTGAGAATCTGAGCAAAATTAATGAATATTTTTGAAAATATAACTTACATAGATGAACAGAGCAGGAATTAGAAAGCCTAAATAGCCCAACCTTAGACAAAAAAACTGAACAATCCATCAATAAACTTCCTAAGGGGGGAGAGGGAAACAGAGCCAGATGAGTTCACAAGTAAATTTCACCAAACATTTGAAAAACAATTAATTCTAATACTATACAAACTATTTGGAAAATAGGGGAAAAGTTCAACCTTTTATGACACAAAGATAATGCTGATATCTAAACCAGGAACAGATAAGATAGAGAAAGAAATTAAACCAATTTCTCCAATGAATATTTATGCAAAAATTTGAAAAAAAATACTAACAATAATATCTCACAAGCATTAGGCACTCTGATTAGGTAGAATTTATAATAGGAATGCAGAGTTGGTTCATTATTAGGAAAACTATGGATGTAATACTGACAATATCGATAACAAAAAGAACAGAAATCATATGATTATCTCAATAGTTGCTGGCAAAGCTTTTGACAACAAAATACAGCACCCATGTCTATCAACATTAGAGCGTATAGGAATAAAGGAAGTGTTCCTAAAAATGATAAGCAGTATCTATCTAAAACCATTGACAAGTATTATCTATAATAAAAGTAAGCTAGAAACCTTCCAAATAAGATTAGGGATGAAGCAAAGATGTCCATCATCCCCACTATTATTTTGAATATAGTATTAGAAATGTTAGCTATAGCCATAAGAGAAGAAAAATAAATTGAAGGGATTAGACAGAGGCAATGAGGAAACAAAATTATGACTCTTTGCAGATGATATGATGGTATATTTAGAGAATTGTAAAGCATCAACTAAAAAAAAAACCAAACTACAAAAATGACTTGAAATAGTTAACAACTTTAGCAAATTGGAAAGATAGAAGCTACCTGAATAAATCATCAGCATTTCTTTATACAATCACTAGCAAAAGATAGAAAGAGAAAGCACATTTAAAATAACTTCAGACAACATAAAATGCTTGGGTTTCTACCCAACAAGATAATCCCAGGGACTTTATGAATATAAATACATAATAGTTCTTACAAAAATAAAGCAAATAAAACAATTAGAGAAATATTAATTACTCAAGGGTATTCTGAGCCAATAAAATTAAATTTAGGTAATTATACCTAAATCAATTCACTTATTCAGTGCCATACCAATCAGATTATCAAAAATTATTTTTTGGGCTTGGGTTTTGTTGATATTAAATAGAAATTCAGATTATACATGTGTGCTTATTTTATAACCTGTAGCTTGCTAAAGTTCTTTATTATTTCAACTAAATTTTAATTTATTTTCTAGGATCCCATAAGTATATGATCATATAGTCTGCAAAAATTGATATTTTTCTTTCCTCATTGCCCAATCAATTTTCTTCACTTTATTTTCTTCCCTTATTGCTATTACTAGCATTCCTGGGACATTATTGAATAACAGTGGTGATAATTAATAGCTTTGCTTTATCCCTGATCTTATTGGGAGGGCTTCTAATTTTGTTATTGCTTATTGATTATAATTATATTTCTTATTTGGTTATTGATCATTTTGGATAGATAATATTTATCATTTTAAGAAATGATACTCCATTTTGGAGTATGTGGGAAACTGGGACACTAATACATTGTTGGGGAAGTTGTGAACAGGTCTAACCACTCTGGAGAGCAATTTGGAACTATACCCAAAGGACTATAATTATGTTTCCTCTTGATCCAGCACTGTTTCTACTGAGTCTCTATCCCAAAGATCACAAAAAAGGGCAAAGAACCCATATGTGCAACAATGTTTGTAGCACCCCTTTTTGTCGTGGCAAGGAACTGTAAACTAAATGGATACCACTTAGTTGGAGAATGACTGGATGAATTATCATATATGAAAATTATGTTCTATAAGAAATTATCAACAGGATGATTTTTAGAAAGTTCTGGAGACACATGAACTGATGCTAACTGAAGTGAATAGAGAACATTGTACATAGCAACAAGATTATATGGTGATCTATTCTGATAGACATGGCTCTCTTCAACAATGAGTTGATTTAGGCCAGTTGCAGTGGTCTTGTGATGGAGGGAGCCATCTGCATCAGAAAGAGAACTGGGTGTACTGATTATGGATCACAACATAATATTTTCACTTTTATTGTTGTTTGCTTGCATTTTGTTTTCTTTCTCATTTTTTTCCTTTTTGATCTCATTTTTTATGTGCAGCATGATAATTGTGTAAATTTATATAGATGAATTGTACATGTTTAACATATAAGATTGCTTGCCATCTAGAGGAGGAAGTGAAGAGAGGGAGAAAAAATTTGGCACGCAAGATTTTGCAAGGATAAATGTTGAAAACTTCACATGAAAATTTCATATGTTTTGAAAATAAAAAGCTTTAAATAAAAAAGAAAGCTTCATGTTTTCTCCTGTGCTTTCTAGGGTTAGAGTGATATTTTCTCAAAAGTTTTTTCTTTATTTATTGAGTCAAACATATGATTTTTGTTGATTCTGTTATTAATATTGTCAAAGAAGGTAACTGTTTTCCTAATATTGAACCAGCCTTGCTATCCTGGTATAAATCCACCAGGTCATAATATATGATCTTTGTGATATACTGTTATAATCTCATTGCCGACACCTTATCCAATTTTTCCATCAGTATTTGTAAGGGAAATTAGTCTATGTCTTTCTCTTTTTCTGCTCTTCCTGGATTAGGTATCAGCATCATTGTGTCATAAAGAGATTTGCTGGAACTCATTTTCCCATTTTTCCCTCCTCTCTATTTTCATTCTCCAGAAATCTACCATATCTAACTGTTCTAAAATTCCATTCATTTCCTTGACTTCTTTCTTGCCTATTTTATGGTTAGATTCATCTAGTTCTGAAGGGGAAAGTTAAGTTGTCCTATTAATATATTTTATTATTTCCTTTTGTAATTCATTTAACTTCTTTATAAAGGTGATACTATGGCATTTTATACATATGTGTTTAACATTTATGTTATTTCAATGATTCTTTTTACCATGCAGAGCTTGCAAATCTATATCACTGGATAGAAGTTTCAAAGAGATTACAACATAGATTCTTTTGAATATTTGAGTTTATTTTATGATATTAATATATGAGACATTTGGAGAACAGATTTGAACTATGCATCATGCTCTATTGAATTATAAACTTTTAAAAAATAGAGAAAAGGGAGGAACCAGATTGTGATGTTATTAGGGGAAAAAAGAAGATAAGAGTTCTACATCTTTTTTCAACCCTTAATAGCCATTCCAGGTATAGCCAATTTATAGAATAGAGAAATATAATGTTGGCTTAGGGGTGTGATTAGAAACACCTTTCTCATCACATAATAAGCCATACTATCTCTCTCTCTCTCTCTCTCTCTCTCTCTCTCTCTCTCTCTCTCTCTCTCTCTCTCTC